>JANKKB010001282.1:1253-11536 GCA_026225775.1 Bursera palmeri
AAAAAAAAAAGAACTTGAGCAATAAAAATATTGAAAAACATATAAGAGAGAGAGACAAGAAAGTTATACGTCTCGTGAAAATGATGTGTCATCGACATGCACAAAAAAATCTGCATTGAGGTCCATTGGCCACCCTAGCTTGAAACACCTTTCAGACCTAAAAATTTCATTTTAGGGGGCAAAAGAAGGTGTTTCAGCTAATAATCATCTGATTTAATTACAAAAGCAGAAGTCAGTATTCAGAAAACTCACCAAAAGTACTCATTTAGATCATCATAATTTCTCCAACTTGAATGGCTTGCTGTGCCCCCTTTGTTTCTCCTAGCTTCCTTTTTCACAAATAGAATCAACTTTTCGTTAGGAAGTTGTAAGCATGTGAACAGATAATATTAGCAGTTCACTAAAATTATAATTACCTTGGACAAGACCTGGTAGATAGGGTATATCACAGTTCGCAGAAATTTTTCTTCATCAGGTGCAGCACTTTGGTACGTAGCTCCGGTGACAGGGTGCAGAGTGCCCAACAGATGTTGATTAACCTCATATGCCATCTTAAACAATCAAGAAAACAAGAAGGCAGTCATTTTGAGTTAACAGATGATAGTAAGACATCAGTTAAAAAAATATAATAAAAAGGGATCTATAGGGGTAGGATAAAAAAGCCTGACATTTTTTATACGATTTTAGGACCATTAAACCCAAGCACTTTTTATGCACTTTGTATGATTTTATTTGTTTCATAATTAATGCATCTTGTAAATGACATGTATAAGATCAACCTTAACCATCCAAATGCTTGGATCCAATGGTCCAAAAGTTGTGTCCAAACTTGTATAAAAATCCATTAGTTTTGAGTTGTTAACAACATTACATGTAAATAAATGTGATTTGTATTCAGGGGAGGAGCTACACTACGGCCTTCCTCCTTACACATACAATAATAATAAATAAATAAATAAAACTTTTGCAATTTAACCCTTCATAATAAATAAATAAATAAAACTTTTGCAATTTAACCCTTCAAGTTCATTTGGCCACCCTTTCAATAATTATTTTTCTTTGGTCTCCCCCCCTTTTTTATTGCTTAACATTGCCCCACCCACACCACCACCCCCACAACAAACTATCAAATCCAGACTCCATCCTTAGTTGTATTCTGATGTCACTACATTGTTTTGACTTATATTTTCAGGAAATTCCATATCCATTACTAGTAAGAAACACAAACTAGTTATACTCGATTAATATAGGGCTATTTTTTCCAATCAAAATTATTTAAAAAAAAAAAACCCAGACACATGAAGGTAAAGAGATTTTGGCCATCTATACAGTACAACAGGCAAGTCACAACAATTTTTCTTTAGATAAGAAACATCAATAACTTCATTAAGGGTGCTACAATGAGAGTACAATTATCATTAACCAGTGTATACTTGTAAATCTTTATACATTTTCCTTTATATACATACTCAATTTCTTAATTTAAAAAATAAACAAATAAAAAAATTAACTAGTCATCCACTATAAGGACACAACACAAAATAATTTCAAAAAAATAAGAGTAACATTATTTTTTCCCAAATTTTATTAAGAATCCTCATCCCAAATGATATGTTAAGTGATGTTAAATTACCATATCACTCTCCACATGGTTTCATCATTTATGTTATTATGTCCATTACTTGCTACATCACTTAGAATTGACACTTGAGATAACTTTTTGAGATGGATAGTATTGTTTAAAAGATAATTATAAAACAGCATCCATGATTCAAGTCACAGTTGAGTAAATTGAAAACGCCAGCATGTTCCTGATTTGGCGGGATAAACACATAAAGATATATGTTTCAGTCTACAATCATTTATTTAAACAGTAACAGAACAAAGTGTAGTAGTCAGACAAGTTTGTATTTAAACCTATCCTCTTCTTTCGATAAAATTTAAGAATTTATACACTAATGACTAATTAGTGTATATTGTTGCTAGAGAGAGAGAACCTATAATCATGAGATTAGTAGTAAGAAAAGCTAAGATAAGAACAGTCCAAAAACTCATAACAGACATTAATAATAATAATTTAGGCAATCAAATAAAATTTTAGATATATTATTTTTTAACTCAGTCATTTAAATTTGGTTATCTTACAAAATTTGTCCAGTTTATTCAGTCTCCTTTAACTAATTTTTTTTTTTCTATAAGTATAGTCAGATGAGTTTGTATTTCTATCTATTCTACTCTTTTAATAAAAAATATATACTTTATATTCCTCTTTCTACAGAAAAGATGGCAAGAAAGGCAATAATCAGGGGACACATGAAGAGAAGAGCAAAGGTAAGAACAGTCCAAGGACTCTTGATTTAACCAACAATTTTAGCGAACGTACAAGCACAATATTCGTTTCAAAAGAACACTGCACAATTGAAACAAAGATTCACCTTTGAAGAAATAAATTGAAGGACATATAACGAATCTTATTAAAAAGGATGGCATATAACAAAAACTAGCACCACCAGGCAAACATAGAATTATCAAATCATCAATAGTGTCTCATTAACATTAAACATACGTTATGAAAGATGTAGCAAATGCATTCAGGCATAAAGCGAATATTTGAAGCTTCACCCCAGATAAGAAGATAAAGACCAATGTAGATAAGCCGTAGCTGTTGTGCGTCAGAATCTTGGGGAAACCTGCAAAGTGAAATAATGCCCTGGCTAAATGCAAAATTCAAGCATCCAGCTAGTTCTACACAGTATGACACAACTTCTAATTAAGTTAAAATTCAAAGGTTTAAGCTTATACACCAGAAAGCAGCAAGACACCTACCTAATACTTGATTTTCTATGCAAATACTTACACCAAGACTTATAGTTCTTCAAAACCTTTTCCATCAACTTCTCTACAGTGTCATTACTCAGCTGTGAAAAGTGCTTATCAATAGTCAATATATGATGAAATAAAAATAAAACTAAGGCAGAAATTAGGTGAATTGACAAGAGTATAAGGTATAGAAATATATAAAGCAGTCCACCTGAACAATATTTACCTGTGTATAATTTTCAAGATTCTTGTTTCTTACATCCATATTGGCAAGAAGCAGTATTAGGTGCTCCCTCTGGTTCTTTAAATTTCCTGCCTTCAATTCCAACGAAGATTTAACAACAGAATGCCATCCGACAAGATAGAAACTTTTAGTCAGAGGTTTTTTTCTCTCATTACCCCCCTAAGCCCCAACCTTAGAGTGAGTGTGACTTGATCTCAAGATCACCAGTGCAATGACAAAAGACCCTATAAACTAAAAGGAGAGAAGCTACCTTATGCTACTCACTCCCATTTTGCTTACAACTTTTGCCATATAATAACTTTTTTTTCTTTTTAATGTTCTGCCCTCAACTAGTTGTCCTTGACACAAAGTACCACTTCCTCCTTCCCAAGTTCAAGAATCTGGCTCTGACCCTACCAGCTTAAGTAGGTTAAGTAGGATTCTAGGTTTATATGAGAGACAGAGGACATGGTGAATATATATGGCCAAGAACTACCCAAGATCAACAATTCTAGATTTCCTCAGTAAATTTTCCATATGGCCGGAGATATTTAAGAGGATATTAACCATAGAGTTAAGAAATGTAGGGCATATTAGGTGTAGACATAATACTTCTAGTATATTTAAGACTTTTTCTTATTTTCATATTAGGTGTTATTGATGTGAGATGCAAATTGAAAAATGAAGAGAAAAAAGGAATTCGAAGCATAATATACCTGAAAACCAAAAAGTGACGAAAGCCAATCAAGTATATCAATGATAGATTTATCCCGCTCCTCAAAATCAGCATTAGGAACATCAGATGTCAAACGAACTTTGGAGACAGGAAGGTTATGCACATTACGCAGAGCATGAAGTGCAGCTTTTATCTATACTCCAAGAGGGGAAAAAAGTAATCATGGCGTATAACTAATTATTTCAAGCGAAATCAGGATAATAAATATAGCAGATGTGCAACCTCAGGAAGTTCCATAATCGCTGGTTTAACTCCAATAGCATTAAGTGGAAGAATGTTATAATTTTCAAACTGTTCCCTTTTCTTCTTAACATCTTCGGCAAATTGGCGGGTCTGCAATGACAAATTAATTGTGCACCCACCATTTCAGTATTCCCATTTGCAACCATGAACTTAGAAAATTGTTGTGATAAAGATAATATACATCTCAAACCTGTTCATCAACTCTTGCTCTAGGTACCACCGTTGTCAACACATCATACAATATTGAAGCAATCTGCAACATCTTAACCATCTCCTCCCTTCAATAATAGCAAAAGCAAAAGAGAATAAGACAATGAATACTTAATTAGGCATGTTAAAAGTTCATATCAAGCCTTACGGTTCTTTTGTTTGTTCTCCTTTTCTGATATTGTTCTCGTAAAATTGCTGATAAAACATCTGGATTTCTTTTGGATCACTTCTGGCAAGCCGAGGAGCTGTTTCTTCTTCTTCCTGTAAGAAAGAAAATTTTAGCACACTCTAAATTAGTTTTTTGGAATTCATGAAGTGTCTATGGATTTTAGTTTGATATTGAAGCCTGGAAGTAATAAGATGTATTATTAACTCATGAAGTACAAGCTTCGATAATGAACAAGATAACTATTAATAGTAGAGAAATACCATAACCAAATTCCCTTGAAGAAGTTGTAACGAGGCTAATATTGTCTTCCAATTCATTAAACTAACTAATTTTAAACTCTTCAACTTAGATCTTGCACATTCTTCTCCACAAGGGAACTATTAGACAAAATATGATCAGATTCTTCAACATGTGCAAAAGGTATATACATGAGTTCAGTCACCATAGACAAGATAGAGGCAGACACATAAGCATAAATGTCTGGTTCAACTAAAAGAAGTGAAGAGAGAAGAGAAGAACCAAAAATTCATTACCCAGCCATATACGTCCAGTAATAATTATCATTATATAGCCAACATATAAAGACTTCCATTGACGAACAAATAAAAAAAAAAAAAGTCTTTGATGCCAATGGCAACTGCTTTTTCAATGACATAGAAGCATTTTTGCCTCACGCATGATATCAGAAAAATGGCTGCCAAGCAAAACGCCAATGCATATTTGGTCCTTGGGAGTGGGCCATTTGAAGCAAAATGTTAGAAGGCTACAAGTCTACAACCCCTTTGGATCACCCCCTTTATATTTCAAATTATTAATTTGGACGATAAAAAAATTACAATAATTAAAAATTTAGATAATAAACTAAACTTAAACAAATAACATAAATTCACCCCAAAAGAATAAATATATGTATATATATAATAGTTGATATTTAAAATCAAAAAGTATATTTAATTATATTAATTCACCATCTACCTAATCATTTAGATTATACCATCAATGACTTAAAATTTATATCAAAATATCACACTTCCCGTTTATAAATAAAATTATTAAATTTATATATATATATATATATATGGGAGGTAATTTTTTTTTTACAAATTTTTAATATAATTTATTGATAGAAATTTATGATCATTGATCTTATTTAATTCAATAATTAAGATCTAGAGAAAAAAAAAATTATATATTTAAAGATATCAACTTCTCAACAATCTAAACTAGGTATGTGTAGCATCATTATTAAGATTACCCTCTCCAGTCTACGCAACAGATAACTCTTAAATTGTCTGACACCGCGTCCACTTGACGTTGGATCCATCACATGAGCCTTCTCAAATGCATAGAAACGGCCTAACCAGAGCAAAACTAATTAGGTACCACACAACAGAAGCAAGCAGCAAGCTTATCGCTCAAACTACAAAATACATTAAAAATAAACAGAGAAACTAACAAAGATAAGCGACTCTGGGGTTTTCATCTTGGATTTCATTGGCAACACGAAGTATGGTAGCAATGCCAGCCAAGGACGAGGGCACCAGCTCACTGTCCATGTTATCGGTTTCGTCATTAGACACGTCGACCAACATGACCTGGGCTCGACTCATCTTCCTTAACTGTGTCCGCAAGGGGCGCGGCGGCTGGTCGTTCTTGGTCCCACGGGAACTAGCCATGAAGATGTGGCCTTAGACTCCTCTTCCTGAAACTCGTTCATGGAACTCTGAATTATCAATCTTTAATATTTAATTAAAAAAAATCTTTTTATTTATCAGTTTTATCAATTTCTTAGTTATAATATTTATTTTTTTTAAATATTTTCAAAATTAATTCCTTAACAAAAATAAAATAGTCCCTAAATTTAATAAAAAATAATGAATACGCCCCTAGTAAGATTGGAATTGGAGATTATCTAGAGCCCGAGTCTCTAAAAAACAGTTCCAGCCCCAATCTCTCGCGAGATTATAAGTCCCATACTCAGGAAACAATGCGATTCCTAGTTCTAAGCTGTAGACAATATTTTTTATATTATAATTCATAATATTAATAATGATATAATAATTAAAAAATAATGACAAATAATTAAATTATATTATATTATTAATAATCATGTTATACATTAATATTTTCAAAAAATTTTAATTTGAAAATAATAGTAATTATTATTGACACGATATTACTAATAATAACATAATTCATGATTTTAATAAATTATTTTTTGTTATTCTACATTGAGTTTTTAATTCTAAATTATTATTATTAATAATTTAGAACATAAGAAAGTATGTAATTAGTAATTTTAATTCGCATAGTTTTAACATCTTACCTATGGGTACATGTTAAAGACATGAAAATATATAAACTCTAGTAATTAAAATTTTTTTAAAAAATCAATCTATCTTAAAAATTGTGATTAATTAATTATTTTATTATATTCAATAAATTTCATAATAAAATATATAATTATGATTAATTAATTATTTTACTATATTCAACAAGGTTCATAATAAAAATATAATAATTTTTAAGATAAATTAATATTTTTAATTCAATCATCTTTTAATTTATATTTATATATTTGATTAGCTTTTTCTGAAATTAACTTTAATTACTTGAAGATAAAATATTATACATAATAATATAACATATAATCAATAATCTTAAACATATACTCTAAATTCTTACTATAAATAATTAATAAAGTGTGTTTTATTACTTTAGTAGAGCCAAAATATAAAATAATAATTATAATAACAAGTACCTTAAATACTTAATTAACTTTAATTGCTTGATGATTATAATCTACTTATAATATAACATATAGTTGATAATACAAATATATATTTTAAATTTTTATTATAAATAAATATAAAATAAATTACATTTATTTACAACAATCACATCATTGATTATATTTTGACAAGCATTAATTAAATTCATACATTAACAAAGAAAAGCGAGAGAAGGAAGAGAGAACTAACACAAAACGCCACTCTCGGGTTATCCTCTACAGTTGATTTGGCACTCGAACGATCGGAGCAATGGTGCTCAGAACTAAGCGAACTCCTCTCACTCTGGTCTTTGTCTGTGTTGGGTATGTGAAGAAGACTCAACATATTTGAACATATAGAGAGATATGCTTTGAGTAGCAGTAGAGCAAAGTGGTTGAGATTCCTAGAGCTTTTATAATACAAAGCGTGATAGTGTGATTAGGAGTATGCAGGAAGCCAAGAGACTTGGCCTGAACATCAATAATGCTAAATCCTAATTTATTTGCTCAAACTTTAGTTGAACAAGACTTAAACAAGATGCTTTCCTCTTATTTCAACCTTGGTATTGGACCGAAAGGATTTTTTTTTCAATGTAAATGGATTCATTCCTCAACTTTAGACAAAATTGCACTCAACTTAAAAATAAATAAATAAAAAATCTCTTTTCTTCTTCAAACATTGGGAATCTTGTATTTTTTCTACTTCTACTATGCTTCTTCTTTCCCTCTTAAAATTCTTTTTTTTTTTTTTTTTTTGTTTGNTATGCTTCTTCTTTCCCTCTTAAAATTCTTTTTTTTTTTTTTTTTTTGTTTCTTCTTACTTTCTTCTCAGCTCTTTCTTTCTCTATTTCTTCTTCATAATTTGTAGACACTATAAAAAATTTGGAAAATGTTTTACAATAAAAATTAAAATCTACAATATTTTAAAATGTGATAGTAATTATATTTAAAATTAAATTTGAAAACTGTATGAGATAGTATATGATGCATGATGTCAAGCATACAAGATGCTGTGTCATGTTGCATGTCTTGCACCTACAATACACTGTGAGACGATGTGTCAAGCGTGTCAAGCACCCAAACACAAGACAAATTGTCTTGTTGATACAAGACACTGCGAGATGATGTGTCAATGCATCTTGCACCCCGAAGACGCTGCAACATTATTTATTGAGCACCCACCGACAAGACACAGCAACACATTGTGTCAAGCACCGAAATGCAAGATAAATATTGGGATTATGACTCATTTTTTTAATTCAAATTAAATTTAACGAGTTATAAGAAAATAGAAGTAATAAACATAGAATTGTTTAATAAATAGAAGTTCTAATCCTATTAGAATTAAAAAATCCTTACATAGATGTATAAATATAGAGGTTGAGAATCAATTATAGTATGAGAGAGATATGAGAGAGGACAAGATATAAAGAGTTAACATCATTGTAACGATGTGAGAAATGTGAGAATAGACATGAAAAAGATGTAGACACAGATCGAGCTTCAAGTGTCTTTCATTTATTACCAATCTTGATGTTGAATATATTTTCGAATAATTTCTTATAACAAATAATTTTGTCGGCACAAGACACCACAAGATGATGTATCAACGCATCTTGCACTCACAAGATATTGCAAGATGATCTATTGGGTGCTCACACATAAGACAAGCGGTTTTGCACCCATAAAATAATGTGTTGAATGCGTCGTGCAAGATGCCTTGCAAGAAGATGTGTCGAGCATGTTTTTCTACGTGTCTTGTACCCATAAGATACTACAAGATGATATGTCAAGCGTATCAAGCATAAGACAATGTCTATTTGGCGTGAGATGAATGTTGAGTGTTTTAAAACATGAATTGCACCCACGAGTTACTGCTTGTCGAGTGTCTCGTATACATCTCATATTATCTTACGAAGTTTTCAAATTTTAATTTAAATATGATATATTTCCCATCACTTATCATTTTTTAAATATCATAAATTTTAATTTTAATGTAAATTTTTAATATTCTAAATTTTCTTTTAATAACTCTTTCGAATTATCCAGAAGAAAAGAAGAAGAGAAGGAATCCAGAAGGACGGTATAAGAAGAAAAATAAAGAAAGAGAAAAAAGAAAATAAAGGAAAGATGAAAATAGGAGAAAAATAAAATAAAAGTGGTTAAAAAAAAAAAAACAGAAAGAGAGGGTTCATTTAAGTTGAAAAAATTGAATACTGAAAGAATTCATTTAAGTTAGAAAAAAATGAATAAAGAAATTGTAAAAACTAACGAAATTTAAGGAACTATTAAAAGAAAAATAAATTTACAGAGATTTTTTAAAAAATAACATGTCTCTCATTTTTTATAATTTTCTTATACAACCTCATGTACCTTAACCAAACTATCTCAATCTTTAAAGTTGACTTATATTATTAATAAGTTTTAAAAAATATTACCTACGAATGAATTATGTTAGCAAGATTTATTAAAAAAAATGAGGTTTATGATGAATCATTGCATAATCGGATTTGAAAACTTTGTCAACCCATTGATCTAGATTAATAGAAATGATTTTTAAAATATATTTAGATAGAGTAAGAGTATTTTGGCAAGGGTGAACTGGGTTAGAAAAATCTAAAAAATTAAAAAATCTGTTAATTTAATTAAAAAATCCCTTAGACTTAGTTATTTTTCTTAATTTTCTCTTTATTTTTTGTTATTGACTAGGAACGGCTTACGCAGAGGCCTGTCAGTTGATTTTTTTTTTAAAAGATTTAATTATTTTATAAGATTTTAAAGAATATTTTAGCCGGCTAAATTTTGAATTTTAGTGAACAAGAAAAACAAAAAAAAAAAATTAAATCTCAACTTAGCCATTATAAAATTAATTAACCCCACTACGAAAACACATTCATCAGCAACTAGCAATAAGAACAGTAACAAAAGGAAGAGGACCAACACAAATACGCCACTCTTGGATTACCCTTTTGGATTTCATTTGACACTTGAAGGATCGGAGAAATGCGTTACCAATGATGACAAGGGTACTCGGTAAATGCCTTCATCCTTCTCCTCCTCCTCCTGCTGCTGGATATCGGCTTCACTCATATCTATCTCGTTCTCGGTGCCG
>JANKKB010001284.1:0-21557 GCA_026225775.1 Bursera palmeri
AGGTTTTGTGGCCTCCTACCGTTGGAGCTTTGCCATTTGACATCTCTACAAATCTTAGACCTTGCTTATAACAATCTTTCCGGATCCTTACCAAGATGTATCAAGAACTTCAGTGCCATGGTGACAATGAGCTCTTCTGTTGGGAATGAAATACAATATGCATTTAATTTTAGTCTTCCTATCGAGGGTGCATCACTTGTAATGAAAGGGAAATATATGGAATATAACACCATTCTTAAATTGGTAAGAAGTCTAGATCTTTCCAAAAACAATTTTTCGGGAGAGATTCCTATAGAAGTGACAAATCTTAAAGCATTACAGTCTTTGAATTTGTCACACAATCTTCTTACTGGACGAATCCCTAAAAATATTGGTGTTATGAGCTCGTTGGAATCGATTGATTTGTCTGGAAATGAGCTCTCTGGTGAAATCCCACAAAGCATTTCGAATCTAACATTCTTGAGTCACTTGAATTTATCGAACAACAACTTAATTGGAAAAATTCCTTTGAGCACTCAACTACAAGGTTTTGATGCATCCTGTTTCACTGGCAATGAACTTTGTGGATCTCCACTTCCAAAGAATTGTCCTGCAATGGTTCCAGGACCTGACTTTAAAAAGACAGGAGGAGCAGATGAAGACAAACATGAAGTGAACTGGTTCTACGTAAGCATGGCACCTGGATTTGTGGTGGGTTTCTGCTGTGTAATAGGTCCGTTACTTATCAACAGGAAATTAAGATACAAGTATTGCGTTTTCTTGGATCGCCTTGGATTCAAATTCTGTGGTGTTGTAAGGCAATGTTCGTAGACATCTCTTAAGCTTGGAGCTAGCTATTGGAGTTTACAGCATTTTGAGTTTTTTCATTATCTCTGTCTATCTCTGTTGGTTATAATTAGAAATATAAAAGTGTTGTGTTTCATGCATGTTCATTACAAACTAGACTTGGATAGTTTTATGACCAATTAAAGCTGTAGAATTTATAATTTTCAAAATCAAATCCACTTGAAATATAAATGAGCATATAAATAATCTAATAAAAGAAGTTAACAATTTGTAGTACCAACTATGGAAAGGGATCTATACCCTTAATTAGAATTCATTATACATATATTTATATTTATATCTATTTGGGGCCATGAAAATCTCCAGCTTTGTCTTATGCAAACCGCACACACTCTCAATCCATTCATATTTTACTTAGTTCCATGGAGCAGATGCTAGTCCAGGGTAACCATAATTTCTCCTTAATTCTCTGTTTAGAACAGAGCTTGAAACAGGGGATCTCAGAACAGAGTAATTTCCCAAATGATCACAACCTCTAGTGTGATGTTGACTTAATTGCTTCACCCCACAAAATGAGGAATCATAAATGTCTTGGTTTCAGGACACCATTGAAGGTTTAAAATTTTTTATTGAGCTAACAATTAGGTAATTAAAGTAATATTACAAAGACTCTAGAAAAGAAAAAATTAAAGGACCAGTTGCACTCTTCTTTTGTCTCCGGACGTGCCTAATACTCTTGGAAAACCATGTTAATTAATTTCTACATAACAAATGAAGTTCGTTGTATGGTGCAGATACTTACACATATGATCCAGAAGACAGATGTAGAAAGTTAGTTCATTATCAATCAAACGTCAGATATTAAGTCACATACCAATGCACCGAATACTCCATTTTCCTTTTCTTTGAATTCTAACCCAATCGAACACTGCCTTTAAGTCACACACCAACGTACACGCCACTCATGACGGTCCAATTCTCTGGATAGAGTTGAAACACTAGCAGAAGTCGACTCTTTCTCTTTGAGAAACCAAAATATCTGCAAAACAGCTAAATAATAAATTACTGCATTCCAATTAAACGTGATGATCAGATACTCAATACTTTGTTTAATTACCTTTTTCTTTAATAAACTCAAGCTAGTTTTTTTGTCTCCTTTGAAAGAAATTAGTTATNTAGAGTCCACTGAGGGACCTATTCCTATCAAATCTTTCAAATCATGGCAATTTCTTTCAACTTGCAAGCAGAAATTTGAGGCATTACTTTCCAATGGTTAACCGGTGGTACCTTAAGTTTGAAGAGATTATTACTACTAATAGTTTAAAGGATAATATTGTTGACCGATCCGAGCAGTTATATATTCTTGATTTTGTATGTTGATGATATTCCGCTTGCATCTAATGATACTGACTTATTTTTGAGGCAAGGTAGTTGTCTTTTAACCATTTTGATATGAAGGATCTTGAAGAAGCCTTACATTTTTTGTGTATACAAATTCTTAGTGACAGAGTTAATGGATGTCTTAAAAAATGATGGAGAGAGAGAAGAGATGAAATCAATCTCATATGCATCTGCGATGGGCAGTCTGATGTATATTCAAGTATGCACATGCCTTGACATAGCTTTCCTAGTGAGCATGCTTCGTAGGTACTTGAGTGATCCTGAACTTAGCCATTGGAAAGCAGCTAAGAAAGTCCTAAGGTATTCTTTAGGGTACCAAGGATCATGCATTGACTTATCAGTGAACCAACACTCTTGATATAGTTGGATTTTGTTACATCGATTATGCAACTCCTAGATATATTTTTATAATGGCTGGAGGAGTTGTTTCGTGGAAAAGTGTCAAGTAGACACTTACAACTTTTTCAACAATGGAGGCAGAATATGTAATGTGCTATGAGGCTGCTTGTCATGCAAAATGGTTATGGAATTTTGTATGTATTGTGTTAATTCTGTAGCCATATCTTTCTCTATGAATACTAGGAGCATTTCCCACTCCAAGCATATTGATATCAAGTTCTATTTTGTTAAAGAGAAAGTTGCAGAATCCCCCATCGCCATTGAGTATGCGCCTTCAATCAGCATCCTAGCGGATCCCCTAAAAAAAGGCTTACCTATATTTGTGGTTCAAGAACATATGTCCCACATGGGATTTTTGAAAGCCTAATTTTGTTGCATTATTGGGATTTTCTTGTTTTGTGTTTATGTGAATATGTTGATATTTGATGAGGATTGCTTATGTTTTTTGTAATACATGCATGATATGAATTTTTGTCATTGTATTCATGATATTGTTGTGCAAATATGATTATTTGATAAGTGATAGATTAATCAGAGACATCCAAATTTAGTCTCAATGTTGATGTTGTTGTGAAAAGATACAATAGTTGTTACCATACTTTATAAATCTTCACGCCTGATTATGTGTGATATTTATATCCTATCGGTATAATTTTATGCATAGTTGTTCTAGCTATTATGGGAGGTTCTTATTTTGCTATTATGTCTTGATTACACTGTCCAAGTGGGAGAATGTTGGAATAATTATATATGGACTAGTATAATCACATCATTAAATATAGCATATTGAATACAACTATATGATTAAATATGCATGTAATTAATTAAGGGTCATAAAGTGATAGATACACATTATCAACTAGCTCGAGGCCCTTGAATACACTCTTTCTTCTTAAACTTGGTCAGCCCATTGGACCAAGAGACACAAATACATAATTAAAACAAGGCACAAGAAGTCTAAGAATCATCAAGACATGGGTGACTATATAACAACACTTTATGTGTTGTTAGTGTGTGTGTGAACAACAAAAGGAAGAAGAAAGTGTTGTCTCCATTTTGCCTTTTGCAATCCTTTTTTTTTTTTTTTCTAAGAAAAATTTGCCTAGACAAACAACATGTCATTTTTCTTGACAAAGGGGAAACGACAGATGCCTATTGACCAAAAAAAAACATGTCATATTTGCCTAATAGAGGCAAATAATATGTCAATTTTTGTGGTCCTTGACCTCTAAATAGCTACACCGATTAACCCTGATTTTCGGCTCTGACCTACTGGTTTCTCCCATTTTCGACATCATTTTACGGTCATTCTTGAGGGGGTTTAATCTATTTTGAATTTTCTATTTAATTTGCCCCTATGGAATTACTGTGACTATTTATAGGTTTCAAAAAGTTTGTTCTGAAATATATTCTTTTCCAAAATCTGGAACTGTCTAGTGTTTAATAATCTTTAACTAGAACGGAGTAGCGTGTAAATTGAGTTAAACTAGTCTTTCATTTAGGTCAAAACATGCTAAATTTTTCAACAACAATTATATGTTTGAAATCAAGTAAAGAATAATGTTCATTTTCAATTAACTTAATAATACAAAAAAAAAAAGGAATAAAAATTTAATAATCCAATGATACTCCTTTTCACAATTTTTGCTTAGACCCCTTTCTAGTTTGATATTTCATAATTCAAGCAACCTGTCCAAAATCTGGAACTGTCTACTGTCTACTAGTCTTCAACTAGAATTAAGTGGCATCCAAGTTGAGTTAAACTAGTCTTTCATTTGGGTCAAGACATGTCAAATTTTTCAACAACAGTTATATGTTTAAAAGTCAAGCAAAGAATAATTAATGTTCATTTTCAATTAACTTAATAATACAAAAAAAGGGGAAATATCTAAGAATCCAATGGTACTCCCTTTCATAATGTGTGCTCAAGCCCTTTCCAATTTGATATTTCATAATTCAAGCGTTCGGTCCAAAATATGGAATTGTCTAGTGTCTACTAGTCTTCAACTAGAATGGATTGATGTGCGTTGAAGTAAACTAGTCTTTCATTTGGGTCAAAACATGCCAAATTTTTCAACAGCAATTTTATGTTTGAAGTCAAGTGAAGAATAATGTTCATTTTCAATTAACTTAATAATACTAAAAAAGGGAATAAAATTTTAATAATCTAATGATACTCTCTCTCACAATGTTTACTTAGGCCGCTTTCCAGTTTGATATTTTATAATCCAAGTCTGATATCTTTATTCCTATAAAACTAATATCTTTATCAAACTTATAACTGATATCTTTACCATAAAGGAAAATATAAAGAACTGATAACTTCATTATCTAAATTATGATGTTCCTAGCTAGTATTTCATAATGCTCAACTTTAATGAATACATATATGTATATATACATCCAATTCAGTATTCCAACTTCATAACAATTCCTCACATAAATAATATTAAATAATATTTGTCCGGAAAATAACAAGGTATATAAGATAATGACCAATACTAAAGCTAATATCAATTAGTAAAATCTCACGTAAATGGTAAGTTCAATAAAACATGTGTCACAAACTTGATCCCACAAATGTGCCACAACATGGTTGAAGATTTGACATCACAACTATGTTTTGATACTCACGTTCAGAGATGATAACCATTGTGAAAAGAGTGGATCACGGTTTAAATGATATAGAAAATCAACTAATGAAGTAGAACCGATGAACTAGGGCTAGCCACATGACCATTTGTAGGTCCAAAGCACTGCACACCAATCACATACTAAGGATCAAGCTTATAAAGCCTTAAAATCTCGTTTCGTTGATGGATCATACTACTTGTAACTATTAAAGTTATCCAATCCAAGAACCCCATAATATCAATTTTTCAAAATGAACCCTATAGCTCTAGTGACCAAGACTGTGAACCCATTGGGAAATGTGGAGTGGCGGGGTGGTGCAGCTGCTTCTCCCAAGCGGTGTTGCCAACAGAGAAGGAAGAGGAAAAAAGAGAATTAGAGAGAAGAGAGTGATGGTGGTGGTGGGAATTATGGTGGTTAGGAACTCGGGATTATCAAAACGCAGTGATGATTTAGAGTAAAGAAAAGAATAATAACAAACGCAGATGATGAATGTCAGTTTGGCATTGTAGTTGCCCTGGAAATAAGTAGCTTATGTTTTCATAGAAAAATAAGTAACTTATAAAATATGTTGCAGGTTGTTTGATAAACCAAACTTTTAAAAATTACTTTACTTTTCAAAAGTAGGATAAAAGTGTTCGAGATTGTACTTGCTTTTATTTTTGCTTTTATTATTTACAAATTACGAAAATAAAGATGTGTATTATTCCTTAATAATCTTTAATTATTAATAGTTTATAATTCATTCTCTACAAATAACACATAGTATTGTTTTCATATAAATAATAATATTCTTAAAAACTCAATTATAGTAATATATGAACCATGTAGTTTAAACCGAAGTTTAAATTATATTTTAATTTATGTTAAAAAATTAATATTATATATCTAACATAGACATATTTTTTTATAAAATATTTTAAAATTTATAAAAATTATGGAATAACTACATAAGAAATATACATAAATTTATAATTAGAATATATAATTAATTAAAATAATAT
This sequence comes from Bursera palmeri, assembly GCA_026225775.1. NCBI lineage: Eukaryota > Viridiplantae > Streptophyta > Magnoliopsida > Sapindales > Burseraceae > Bursera > Bursera palmeri. The sequence goes on from JANKKB010001284.1 coordinate 6,222, forward strand.
ATTTTTTAATCAACTTGTTAAGTGTAACAATCATATTTAATATAATAAAACATCAAATCAATAACTTAAATTAAATAGTCATGTTTAATTTATAATTAGACTATATTTTTTTTTTCTAAAGGTAATTTTGAAATTTTATGTTTCAAAAGCAGGAAAGTCTCCAAAAGCAATGGGTTCCCTGCTTNTTAAAACCCTTTGTAAAGTTAACTTAGTTTTGCAACAATTCAAGAAGCAATCCCAAACACTTTGGGTTGCTATTGTTGTGAAAATAAGTGTTTATTTTCATATCAACAACACCACCAAAGTGGCTCGAAGTCTAGGAACATAGTTGTTGTAGCATTCAAGCTTTACAATTTTGCTAGGGTTTGCAGGGGAGGCCATTGGCACTGCTATGAGTAAAGCTGTTGTAGACGATTAAAAATGTAAAGAGAATATTATGAAGAGAGATGGAAAAAATGGAATATAAGTGTATTTAAATGTGGGACAATATCAAGAACTACCCTCGTGTTTTGATCTAATTTCAGGTGGAAAAAATGTTTTTCATTTTAATCGATTACACCTCTAACCTTATCAATTCTTCTTCAACTAACAGAATTTGTTAATTTAAACCCTAACAGAGAAGAATAAATTAGGAATTTCATATCAAATATTTAATGATTACCACCCTAATTTCAAAACCAAATAAAAAATCAATTAAAAAAAAAAACTAAGGAATGTCTTACTAATAATTTTCTATATCTAAAAAATATATTTTATTTTACTTTTTTTAGAGTTAAAATGATAGAAATATATTTCAATAAGGGCAAGATTGTCTTTAATTTTAAATTTTCTGTTAGAGTTAAATTGACGGATTCTGTTAGTTGATGAAAAATTGAAAATACTAGGGGTGTGATTGATTAAAATGGTGAACATGTTTTTCATCCAAAATTAGGCCAAAACACGAGGGTAGTTCTTGATTTTATCTAATTTAAAATATACTAATATTTCATTGTCTCCGTCTCTCTTCATAATATTCTTTTTAAATTTTTAATCTTCTACAACAACTTTACTCATAGCACTGCCAATGGCCTCCCCTACAAACACTAGCAAAATTGTAAAGCTTGAATACTACAACAACTATGTTCCTAGACTTCGAGCCACTTTGGTGGTGTTGTTGATATGAAATCCCCCCCAAAAAAAATTATCATTGACAACCTTAAATTATAGTGGATATGCTCTAATACCAATTGTTATTTTATTTATGTCTAATAAGTACAACAAACAAGTTGAAAACACACAAATCATCAATATTATACATGTTTGTTATCTCATAACTATCTATTGATATTTAAGACATATCAATTAGTTTAAGGTTTCTAGAGTTTACCTTCAAGACTTTGTGTTAAGTTCCCACTTCCCATTGACATCATTCTTGAGCTACAAGAAAAAAAAAATTGCAAAAGACAAAATGGAGATGACACTTTCTTCTTCCTTTTGTTGGACACACAAATTAACAACACATAAAGTGGTGTTATATAATCACCCATGCCCTAATGTTTCTTGGGCTTCTTGAACATTGTTCTTAATTGTGTATTTGTGTCTCTTGACCCAATGGACTGACCATGTTTAAGAAGAAATTGTGTATTTAAGGCATGAAGTTAGTTAATAATGTGTGTCCATTCTATTATGGCATTTAATTAATGATATGCATAATTAATCATATAATCCTTAATATGCTACATACCATGATGTAATTATGTTATTCCAACAACTCACCATTACGCACAAGATGCATAGTTGCATGACGCTACAAAGAAACTCTCTCCAGCTTTGTTTTATGCAAACCACTCACCCTCTCAATCCTTTGATATTTTACTTAGTTCCACAGAGTCAATGCCGATCTAAGGTAAGCATAATCTATCCTTAATTCTTAGTTTAGAACAGAGCTTGAAACAAGGGATCTCAGAACAGAGTAATTTCCTAATGATCACACCCTCTAGTTTGATGTTGGCTTAATTGCTTCATTCCACAAAATAAGAAATCATAAATGTTTTAGTTTAAGGACACTGTTGAAGGTTTAAAATAATTATTGAGCGTAACCGAAAGGTATTTGAAGTAATATTACAAATACACTAGATATGTCGGTTTTTTGTTGTCCTTGACCTCTACACAGCTGTGTGAGTCAACCCTAATTTCCCATTTTAATTCGTCGGTTTCTCCGATTTTTTATGTCCTTTTCCGGTCATTATTGAGGGGTTTTACTCTATTTTGAATTTTATTATTTATTTGTCTCAACAAAGCTTAGAAAATATAAAACCATGGCCAGCATTAGTCTACACTAAGCTCCGTCCCTGATCTCACGCAAATGGTAAGTTCAATATAACATGTGTCACAAACTTGATCCCATAAATGTGCCACAACATGGTTGAAGATTTGACATTACAACTATGTTTGATACTCACATTCAGAGATAATAAACATTGTGAAAAGAGTGGATCACGGTTTAAAAGAAAAAAGATAATCAACTAATGAACTAGAACCGATGAACTAGGTCTAGCCACATAACCATGTGTAGGTCCAAAGCACTGCACACCAATCAAATACATACTAGCCACATAACCATGTAAGGACCACCAATGGAGGTTGCATTCTTCTTTTGTCTCCGAACGTGCCTGATACTTTTAGAAAACCATGTTAATGAATTTCTACATAATAATTAAAGTTCATTGCATGGTGCAGATACTTACACATATGATCCAGGAAAGCGGACGTAGAAAGTTAGTTCATCATCAATCAAACGTCAGACGTTTAAGGCACACACCATTAATGCACCGAATACTCATTTTTCTTTCCTTTGACTTCTAACCCAACCGACCACTGCCTCAAGTCACACACCATCGCACACGCTACTCATGACTATCCGATTCCCATTAAATCTTTCAAATCATGGCAATTTCTTGCAACTTGCATGCAAGAAATTTGAAGTGCTACTTTCAAATGGTTACTCTTGTGTCTTTCAAAGCACATTATAAATAGCATGCTATTTAAAACTTCCTTAAGCTCATCTCCTTTCTTTTATTGTTATGTACTATTACTACTTTGAATGATATACAAATGCAACCAATCATGAGCGTTGTTTCTTTTCTTTTCATTGAGTTGCTTGCCATAGCAGCCATCAGTATTAGCTTCTGCAATGGAAGCTCTTACCTGAGGAGTTGCATTGTAAGTGAGAGAAAAGCACTTTTAAGGTTCAAACAAGATCTCAAAGATCCTTCGAACCGGCTTGCTTCTTGGACTGGCGATGGAGATTGTTGCAAGTGGTCTGGTGTTGTCTGTCACAACTTGACAGGCCATGTCCTTAAGCTCCGCCTCAGTAGTCCTCCTCCGAGTTGGGACGAAACATATGAAGACTATGAGAGGTCATTGTTGGGAGGTAAGATAAATCCCTCTTTGCTTGACTTAAAGCATTTGCTCTATTTAGACTTGAGCGGATGTAATTTTGAACAAGTTCAGATTCCTCAGTTTCTTGGTTCTATGAGGAATCTAAGATACCTTAATCTTTCTGGGACTGGATTTCTGGGAATGATTCCCCATCAGCTTGGAAATCTCTCTAATCTGGAATATCTTGATCTCAGTCAGAATAATGAGCAGTTATATGTTGAGAATTTCCAGTGGTTGTCTGGTGTTTCTTCCTTGAAACACCTGGATTTGAGTGATGTTAATCTCAACAAATCTTCAGATTGGTTGCAGGTGATAAACGCACTACCTTCCTTGGTAGTGTTAAAATTGCGAGCTTGTGGACTCCATCGCTTTCCTCCGCTAGCCATTACAAATTTTTCGTCTCTTGCCACGCTTGATCTGAGTGAAAATTATTTCGAAGGTCCAATCCCTGATGGTCTTGAAAATATGACGTCTCTTTTATATCTTCATTTATCTAAAAACTATTTTAATTCTTCAATACCCAGCTGGTTTTACAGACTCAGCCATGTCGAGGAACTTCTTCTTGATTCCAATGAATTGGAAGGCTCAATGGGTGCTCTAGGAAATCTGACTTCTATCAAAAGACTAGATCTCTCACTCAATAGATTTGAAGGTGGAATCCCGATATCAATGGGAAATCTTTGCAACCTAAGGTCAATAGATCTCTCCGATGTCACGCTGAATCAAGAGATATCTGAAATCTTAAATATCTTCTCAAGATATGCTTCAGATGTACTAGAGTCATTGGAATTGGTTGGATGTCAAGTTTATGGTCAATTGACCAATCAACTTGGACAATTTAAAAAGATGAAAACTCTTTTTCTAACTAATAACTCTATTTCAGGTCATATTCCATTGTGTTTAGGAGAACTTTTGTCCTTGAAAGTTTTATATCTTTCCTACAACAAATTTAATGGAACTCTTTCTGAAATCCATTTTGCAAATCTTACAAGATTGTTGCATTTTGATGCATCTGGAAATTCATTAAAGATGCAGGTCAGTCCTCATTGGATTCCTCCTTTTAGTCTTCGTATTTTGGGATTGAGTTCTTGTCATGTAGGGCCTCAATTTCCGTCCTGGCTTAGTTCACAAAAGCTTTTGTTTTCTCTCGATTTATCTAACTCAGGAATTTTAGATACAATTCCAACATATTTATTTAAACTTCCTCTCCTATTTGTAAATCTCTCTCACAATCAAATTGACGGGGGGATTCCAAATTTAACTGAATCTATAGAACTTCAGTTACTTGACTTGAGTTCGAATAATCTATCAGGTCCATTGCCTCTTATATCCAACAATTTGTATTCACTTGATCTTTCCAACAATTTTTTGTCAGGATCAATTTTCCATTTCTTGTGTTATGGGATGAATGAGGGAAAGAGTTTGACGGAAATTCTAATCCTTAGTGAAAACTTTCTTTATGGAGAATTACCTGACTGTTGGATGAATTGGCAATACTTGACAGTCCTAAATTTAGCTGACAATAAATTCACAGGTTTTCTTCCGACCTCTATTGGAACTTTAAGTTCCCTTTGGTCTCTGCATCTTCGGAAAAACCACCTCTTCGGATCAATACCTGTCTCGCTAAAAAGATGTACAAAGTTACTCACACTTGATATTGGTGAAAATGAATTTGATGGTAACATCCCAGCTTGGATTGGAGATAGTTTCTCCAGAATGATGATTCTCAACCTTCGTTCGAATAAATTTTCTGGCCTATTACCAATAGAAATTTGTCGTCTAGATTCTCTACAAATCCTCGATCTTGCTTACAACAATTTATCTGGAACCATACCAAGATGTATCAGTAACTTCAGTGCTATGAAAATCAACAACTACATTGAAGACATGGGCATAGAATATGGAGCTGATGCAGGCTATTTTGGTACCTACACCTTTATGGAGGATGCATCACTTGTTACGAAAGGGAGAACAGTTGAGTATAACACCATTATCAAATTGGTCAAAAGTATAGATCTTTCCAGAAATAATTTCTTTGGAAAAATTCCTATAGAAGTGACAAATCTTAAAGCATTACAGTCTTTGAATTTGTCTCACAATCTTCTTACTGGAGGAATCCCTAAAAATATTGGTGTTATGAGCTCGTTGGAGTCGATTGATTTGTCTGGAAATAAGCTCTCTGGTGAAATCCCACAAAGCATTTCGAATCTAACATTCTTGAGTCACTTGAACTTATCGAACAACAACTTAATTGGAAAAATTCCTTTGAGCACWCAACTACAAGGTTTTGATGCATCCTGTTTCACTGGCAATGAACTTTGTGGATCTCCACTTCCAAAGAATTGCCCTGCAWTGGTTCCAGGACCTGACTTTGAAAAGGCAGGAGGAGAAGGTGATGACAAACATGAAGTGAACTGGTTCTACGTAAGCATGGCACCCGGATTTGTGGTGGGTTTCTGGTGTGTAATAGGTCCGTTACTTATCAACAGGAAATTAAGATACAAATATTGCGTTTTCTTGGATCGCCTTGGATTCAAATTCTGCGGTGTTGTAAGGCAATGTTGGTAGACTTCTCTTAAGCTTGGAGCTCACTTGCTGAGCTAGCTATTGGAGTTTATGGCATTTTGAGGATTTTCATTATCTCTGTCTATCTCCGTTGGTTCTAATTAGAAATATAAAAGTACTGTGTTTAATGCATGTTCATTACAAACTACAATTGGATAGTTTTATAGCCAATTAAAGCTGTAGAATTTATAATTTTTAAAAGTCAAATCCACATGAAATACAAATGAGCATATAAATAAGATTAATATTAACAGGCAATAATCTAATAATATTCTCTACATGCACTTAAGAGAATAAATATTCCTAGACACCCTCGAGATACTGGTTTTGTATGGTCTATGCAATTTTCAAAAATTAACAACGCAACTCACCTGTTACATTAACATAATTCCAGCGGTTCAGGCTCTCTCACAATCAACTACTCAAACATAGACTGACACAGGCCATAAAGTCTTGTGAGATTCATCGACGAGGTCTTTGGTTTCAACTACTAATGAGCAAAATACCCTTCAGCCTGAGGATCCAGGAGATGCCATTAAAACACTGGAATTGCAAATCGAATATTGGATTAGTAGGCATGAGAAGATGGTTGCAGAGGTAAAATCTGGAAGATTAATCCAAACATTAGCATGATAAGATATCATATGCCTGACCATTTTACTGGATTATTTGATGGAATTGAATTAGTTACAAGACCTGCATACAATATTAAAATAAAAGCAAGGCAATTCGCAATATTGCGCGACAGAAATGAGAGAAAATTATTTATTTATGTATTTATTTCAGAAAATTATCTTATTTCATGCAGTAAAAGAAAAACAAAGTTTCCACGTATATGTGTCATTAGTTAATGGTTGTGCGTACGACAACACTCCGGGAACCGAGGACAACATTGCCAGTTGGGTTCCTTATCACGCACGGCTTCAATAACAGAGGGCATGGCTGTTAATGTCAACGTGATCATCACCATTATCATCATAGGCACCAGCTTCAGAGCAAGTTTAACAGTTTTCTCCATTATTTCCTGATGATCAGAAACCAGTAATTAGTGAACTTTATGCTAAGTGCATTGGTTTCTTCATTCATATATAGGAGAAACCATCTGGTTATATTTAGCAGCCAAGTAAAAGGACAACGTGGAGAGCTATTTTTACATCTTCACCATTCTTCCTTTGCAACCGACAGTGTTTTTAAATAAAAATATTTTGTTTTAAAAACACTACAATTACTTTCTAAAAATATAGTTAGTATATAATTGGTTTTAAGTTTTTCTTTTTTCTTTTTCTTTTAAAGAATATTTTTCAGTTAGGCCTTCATACATCTTGAGACATTAAAAGTCACATGTACTTAGAAATGTGAGTGTATTACTTGGTTTTGTAGCTCTTGCTCCAAATTGTAAATGGATTTTGAAAACCTGACCACAAGATTCTACCAATAAATGTTCGCTTGTAGTAAAGGCGTCGGGTGCAAGGTCCAATTCTATTAGGTTTTAGGAATTCTTGTCATATTTATATAAGGAATCCTAATTAGGCTGATCATATTCTGTTATCTATATAAAGAGAAGTAATATGCTAGTAAGCACCACTACAAATAAGACAACGTAAAAAAAATTCATCAATTTTCTCTAATTTTGCCTATATTTTGGCCTAGCTTGATTGCTACAGTATAGAATAGGCCAAAGATAGACAGGGTCAAGGCTAAGGAGGAAGGTTGGTAGGCCGACTTGGCTTGACATGGCTCGTCCTGGCCCACTAAATTATGGTTTGTTATTAAATACTAAATTTATTAGTATTAGAATATGTATTGAAGTTTCTAATTGATAAAATTATATAATTTTATCATGGGTAGGTTTAAAATTTTAAATGGTCAAGATTTTTTTTTAATTATAAAAATAGAAATCTCTGGATTTCCGAATTGGATTGTCTTGAACTGTATTGTCCCGAAAGATCCGAATCTCCATTCTAGATTGTTCTAAAAATTTGAGACCATATGAAACAAAGATTTTTATTTCCAATACGGTTTTAAAGATTCAATTTTTGAAATCCCAGAACTTTGAAATTGTTCTAGAGATTTTTAAATCTTCGAATTGGAGCTGACCATGTACAACCCTACGATGAAGTGAGTTAGGTGGTTTTCTCTCTCTTATAGAAGCATTGCCTCTCTCTATTTGTGTAATTTTAATTTATTTTTGTTTTGGTTTTTTCACTAACTTTTGAAAAGGCATGAGTAGTCTAGGCTAGAGATTTTCTTGGTGGCAGTGTTGACGATATCTCTCAGAACATGTGAAAGCCTTCATTTTTGTTAGCAACAAAATAGGGGATGCAAAAAGATATGAAAAGTTCTTCTTAGTAATTTTGTGAAACTTAAAAGACAAATTTTACAAAATATCCTAATTGAATTCGTTCTTCATAGTTAGAAAAAAGTATAAAAGTTTTACTTTATCTTTACTTTATAAATTAACCACAATAACATGTAAAATGTTAGATTAACACTTAAAAATATACATTTATTAAGAGTCTAAATTATAATTTTTATACTTAAAGTGCTGATAAATTGAGGATTTATATAGTTTTGAGCTTAAAAGAATTATTGTTATAAATTTTCTTTTTTGTTATTTTGATGCAAGCCAAGTAAAATCAGCATAACTTTCAATCCAAAAACCCAATTAATGCAAATCTTGTACCGTTGAAACTTAACAGATTTATCCACAAACTTGAAGAACAACCAGAAGCCCAAATCCAATGTTTAATAGGTCAAAAGTGGGCTGCAACAGAAACCAGAATTTCAGACATTCAGCCTATCATACGTGGACTTCCGGGACCATATCTCACTAACTACATATCCAAATGATATGATTCAAGAGGGTTTAAAAAGATAAAATAATTATCTACAACTTGGCTATTGGACACTTTTTTAAATTCGATGTCCAAGTTGATCAAAAAGTTGTTACAAGTTGATAGAGTAGTGGATGGCCATAAATGAATTATTATGCTAATTCATTGAATGCCCTCTCTCATTTGCCTATAAAAGGAGACCATTGATTCATTGGGAGGATATACTTCGGTTCTATAGAGTTTAGTTTCATTTTTAGTGTATTTTCTAGTTGTTATTTTAAACTCTTAGCTAAGCTAGGAGTGAAACACTCATTTGGTTGTAGTTTTGTTCTTATCCGATTTTGTTCTTCAATGTTATTTTCTTCCAAAAGTTTTGTATAAATATTTTTAAAGTTGTTTTGTTTTGTTAAAAGGCTTGATTCATTGTAGACTTATTGACACATTGAATACTTGAAAAGTTCTTTTACAAATCAAGAACATGTTTCTCCAAATGTTGTCATCTACCGTTGAAAGGTAATTATTTTTCTTACACTTTTCTATTTTAGAAAAGAATGCTTTCTTAAACTAAAAACGTTTTCATCTTCTGATTAAGATAACTCTTTAGTTCATCTCAATTGAATAATAAAAAGGATCAAAAAATATTTTCTACAATTCAAATGGGTGTGAATCTCCAATGCAATAATATCTTTTATTTGACTATTAATCTTTCACTTGGTAAATTCTTCTTTTAAAACCAACCAACATTTCATTTACCTTTCCTTTGCTTTGGATCTTGGACATTGAAATAAAGACAATTTGATCTTGATAATAATCTCCATGTAGATAAGATACTTGGACTTATCGAGGAGTACAATTAAGACTACTTACACTTAGGTAACACTTTCTAAAATGTAACAATGTTGAGAAATAGCAAAAAAAAAATATATATATATATAAACTTAACATAAAATAAAAAAAATTCATTTGCTGCACCATGGACTTCCAGTGTACAGCAATTGCTGCATCATGTGCTGCCAGTGTGCAGCAATTTGCTGCACCATGGGCTGCCAACGTACAGCGAATCATGCTAACTCAAGCACAAGAGCTGCTGCATAGCACACCCCGGACACAGGGCGAGGATGGAGGCATCACACCATGCCTAGGTCGTGCTTCCTACTGCCCTACTTACAAATTTATATTAAAAATTACAAAGACAAAGCACATGCTGATTAAAATTTTATAGTAAAAAAGTGTAATGTTTTTAACTAGAATTTTTTAAGAAAAACCATTGCTTTAATTTTATGAAAAAAAAAACTTATTTAAGAAAAATAAAGAAAAATATATTGTTTTAAATTTTTTTATGTTGGCAATAATTAGGGTCCCAAATCTCAGTCGTTAATTTTTTTTTTTTTTGTCACACATCATTTTTCTCTATCATTTTAATTTGTATTATATGTATTAAAAAAGATCAAGTTAAGCTATTATAATTTAATTTTTTGACTTATTTTTAAACACTTCTTTATAAACTTTAATTTATTACAATTTATTAGTAAAAAATAATAGTTAAAAGATAATTTTTTTTTTATACAACTAAACACCTTTTTCCATTATTAGATTAAAAAAATAAATGATTATTAATGAAGAGTTTAAAATTAAGTTAAATATCCTGATCAATTACAAAAAGACATCTTTATAATATAATTATAAGGGGGAATTTACTCTGACCCCCCAATTAGATTTCAAGAAAACACTTAGCCTCACACTTTTCCTAAACTAACACTTATCCCCCAAAAAATTATTACTGTTTTCTCAAAACTAACACTTACCCCCCAAATATTTGGGGGGTAAGTGTTAGTTTTTTAGGGGTATTTGGGGGATAAATGTTAGTTTAGTAAAAATGTGGGGCTAAATGTTTTCTTCAAATTTAATTGGGGGGTTATTGCATTTCCCCGTAATTATAAGTGATTGTGAGTAGTGGAACCGATCCATGTCATGTCTCCAAGGTGCAAGTGATTGTGTTATGCCATTGAGAAGGAATTTCAAAGAGTACTAAAATATAAGTGATCAAAATGGGAGGAAGAAAGAAGTTCAGCTGATGTTACAAGGATGCCAAAGATAGAAAAAAGAATAAAGGATGGTGGTACTTTCTCGAGCTTTAAATCGAAGGCACAGAGATTAAAAGGAAAACCAAAAAGACTTCATAACCATTGATCCCAGTTCCTCTCTAAACGGTTTCGAAAAGTCGTCAAGAGACATTAAAATGGAAGAAGGGAGAGAATGATGCTTTTGTTGCTGAGGGTGGTTTTTATAAGAAAGCAACCCAAAAAAAAAATGGAGACTTCAAAAGAAATGAAAAAAGTAAATGATGTGTCTGCTTCTCATGGATTAACTTCTAAAATGCCACCATTAGATCTAACTGTAATGAAGGTAAGCTTATGGTTCCCCTTTTCCCGCTGATTTTGCTTCTAACTCTTATTTTATAGAAGCAAGGTTTTCAACTGAGGAAGATGATCTGACCATTGCTAAATATTTTAAATCTAGTAAAAAGCGTAATTTGGGAGTAGACAGGTTGGCAATGGTGAAAGTTCACCGCGTCAATCTCAATTTTTGTCTTCAACTATAGGCTGCGTGACTTTTAATATTGAGCCTCACGCAGAATTGGCAGAAAAGATTATACTGGATGAACCTGTGAAGAGTAGATCAGAGGTAGCTGAAGAGCTTGCAACTGACAATATAGCAAGAAGTCCACACACAGAATTAGAGGAAAAGATTGAGAATGAACCTATGAAGGGTGGATTAGGACAGCTAGGTAACATGCAACTGAAGTAAAGAAAGAAGAACAGAGATGCAATTGGCTGAAAAGATTTTGCAGAATGAACTGTGAAGAGTGGATCAGAGACAGTGGGGGTTCATGCAACTGTAAGTGAAGCAAGTGGTACCGATCATGATAGGGCGAGGATCCGAGGTGGCATAAGAGATGGCGGTAATGACGTTAAGACACTGGAACTGAAACTTGAATACCGTGTTACTAAGCTGGAAAAGATTGTTGCAGAGCTAAGAGCAACAAGACTTGCGCATAAACTATCAGTCAATCCAGTAGCATCACAATGAATTAACAAATTACCTTGAGATTGGCGTTGCTATAGTTTTGCAATCAGTCTATAATCAATCACTAGCAACTCCAGCAACAACAAACTTTTATATACAAAAGAATTTCTATTGACAACAATGAACACTAATGCCACATATTAGAGAGCTAGATTTTAGTAACTAGCACCGGATGCATCACATCCTATACACACATAACACTAGTGTCTCACATCGACAAAACTATCCATGTTTTGCTATGATCAGGAGACCACCCAAAAAAAAAAAAGTTATCAGTTTATGCACAAATCTTACTAAAATCTATTTCTCTAATATGTGGCATTGGCTGTACATTTTCTTTTAACCTTGCGAGGCTTGTTTCTTTCAGATGATTAACTATAAAATTTATGTGCTGATGTCATATGCCTGCAGTGCAACCACTCAACCAGCATTGTGCCAATAATTCAAGTGAGATTTTTCTGTCTATAGCAACTACATTGTGTAATAATGATAAATAATATTTGTGGTAATGGATAGAAAGCTTTTGGACAAGACAATGTCTGTACCCCATCTTTCAGATGTTATTATGTGTCGATCCATAAAGTTATTTGTGAACTCTTTCATTCTGAGTCAAGAGGCTAGGAGCACAGAGAATTGTCATCCAACCCAGAGCTAAATTTTCCCATCCAAACTAGCAGCTCCAAGCTTTAAAGCAGCCGGTTGCCAATTATCAGCCCACCTGGCCAATCAATCAAATGGCAGAAGTCAATTCAGTTTTTTCAATTGAGATCAGCACGCGCTATTCATGGTCCGTTGAAAGGTTATCTGAGGTTTGGCCAGGTAAATTCCGTGACATTAGACAATTTCATCTCAATGACGAAACAGAGAAAATATTTTTCAACTTCATATGCATCGAACCAAGTAGCAAAGATAGATACATTACTTTCGGATGGGTTCGAGAGGTTGCAGCTTACCTTCACATAAACCATATTGGAGCTTTCAGAATTACGAAGCAGTGCTTATATAATCTAAAAGTAGATTTAATGGCCCCAGAAATTAACAACCTAAAAGTGCAACAATGAAAAACAAAATATCCACATACCACTATATTGATGCTGAAAAATAACACCAATATCAATGCAAACATGTGTTTGAAGAATCGTTGGAGTTGACAATGAAACCCTTGAGTGATTGTTGGAGTTTACACCACTAAGTAAGAAAAGTACCGAAAATTTTTGATGGATTAGTGTTAGAGTTCTTGGACGAGTCAGAAAATAAAGTTCTTGGTAAGGTCGAGAAGTAGAGTTATTGATAGGGTCGAAAAGTGGAGTTTGCGATAGGGTCGAGAAGTGGAGTTTTCAGTAGGGCTAAGAAAAGAGTTCTTGGTAGGGCCAAGAAGTGGGTTCTTGGTAGCCTGAATGAAGGAACAAAAATTATTTTGTTTTGTACCTTTTGGATGGAAAGAAGTCTAATTCACTCTAATGAGGCTGAAAGTAGGCAAAGTTGGTATGGACGCCAAGATTGATCTCCAAAAGTGTCTTAAAAGTCTAACATTTTATTGCCAACTGATAAAGTGAACCTTGCGAATGTTGAGGCAATGTTGACTGCAACTTTTGGCCATTTCTTGAATACTTTTTCCCTTTTTTTGGCTGTAGCCTGAAAGCTGAGATCCGAGAACCAAAAACTTTCTGAATTTACACAATACAGAACAAGGTCAGGGGTGCTAGGTGTTTCATCAGCGATAACCCTCCGATGGTTAAGTCAATTCAATAGGGATATTCGACGATAAAACATAGGTTGTATTCAGGAACAAGGCCACCAAAGTTATATTCAACAGAACAAGTTTTATAAACTTAAGAGATAAGTTCTCTGTGAAGATGAAAAATGATACCAAGATTTATGGTTTCAAAAAACCTAAAAAGTGTAGTTGTGATAACCAGAAGTGATTAAGACGATATGGTGGTGGTTATGTATGATGAAAATGGTGATAAATAGTGACAAAAATGATGAACACTGGTTATGTTGATGAACAGTAATGGAAATGATGATGAACATTATTCAATGAGGTTGTTGGTACCCAGGAGGTAAGAAAAATGTCGGCTCAAAATGAGGCTTATTACTCCTTAGGTTTTTGGCTATTTATGCTTAAAAATGAATACATACCTGATTCTAGATCATAATTAACTTTTTATAATCATATCTTTTTATGACCTAAATCGCACGCATTTATTTTGGCCACGTGGCATGATCTTAAAAGATTACGAATGTTACCTTAGATTGGTCTTTGACTTGAGGTGGATGTCAACCTTTGATTGTGTAGCTACCAAGATAGGGACCATAGCCATGAAACCACTAAGATGTGGCTCATCTTGACTTTGTTTGTGAACGCAAATGAGACTTCTTCAGGAACATTTGATGGTGGGCATACTCTTAAACACTTTGTAACCCTTTGAGAGACACCCTAATCTTATTGAGGTGAAGCTAGGTGGTATGAGTTGGAATGTGCAATTACATATGTGGAGAATTCTGTAGAGCAGAGAGAGTATTTTGGTATTTCTTATAAGAGTTACAAAATCCCAACTGTATTAGCCCCCTCAGTCACGAGTGCAAAGCATAGGGCTTTGTGACTAATTGTTTTATAGAGTTTCTTTTCGCTATCGAATTCTTTAAACTAGTATGATGACTACCTTTATTGCCACTCATATGAACTTATAAAAAACATGCCAAGTGTAAGACCTTATTAGGGAAGGAGTATGTGGCACGTGAAAGCCGATCCATGAGGGAGCAGGGTGCCAACTGAGATATGGGTGGAGGTTAATGCTGTGATGAGGAGGTTGGTGTTAGGATAATGCAAATCTTGATAGATGTTGACGTGAGAAAAGTTGATGTCAAGATGATATGATGCCAAGATGAGGATGCTTGAAGATGCCGAAATGTGGATGGAGGTAGTACCAAGATAAAATATGGTTAATGTTGATGCCAAGATGAGATGAGGTTGATATTAGTGCCAAGATTAGGGTTCAATGCTTAGCATTCGTGGGACTTTGAAGAAGAGAGAATGAATATATACTATTCATGCACATTGAGAGAAGGAAAAAATCTTATATATCGTTCATACACATAAAGATAAAAGAAAAAAATAATTATATATTATTCATGCACAAGAAGACAAAAAAAAAATTATGGTAAAATAAAATAACATGATAAGGTAAAAAAGTTGACGTGTGAAGGTGAAAATTTATTATAGAATGATGGATCCATGTGAGAAAAAGTTACAGTTATTATATAATGGCCTCAGTCATAATTTGTCAGAGTAATAATTTTCGTGACAAACATTTGTGATGACAGTACTCGTGAAAAAACATGAGGGGTGGATTGATCTCGCTCAAAATTAACCTTCGGCTAAGCGGTTGTTGTAGCGTAGCTTTAGGTATCGAATCCACAGGGAGGC
>JANKKB010001285.1:0-16937 GCA_026225775.1 Bursera palmeri
ATAATAATAAAGGAAAATAACAGAACAGGCTCAAAGTAGAGCCAAGTATACAATAGTGGCTGAGTAGGAGTTAGAGGTCTTCCAAGTTGATCTTCAATTCGTTGGAGCAACAAATTTCAGACGTATTTGCTTCGCTATCAGTTCCTGAAACAGAAAGTGCTAAGGCTTTGTCTAAGGCATCACCTAACTCTGACTCCCAAAATCCTGAGCTGCAAACTCTTATATAGGTCTCATAGCCTGCTGCTTTTATTCCTTCCGAAACCATTTCCCTTAAAACTCCTGAAATCTCATTACTCTTCATTAAATCCAGAAAAGTTCCAGACAAACTGGGTTCCCAAAATACCACTATGGCACACCTCCAACCCACCATACGAACATCAAATGCTCTGGAGAAAACTTCATGGGATCCTTGAAGCAGCTTTTTCAGCATTCCAGCAGAGATCCTGTCTCTAAATCCCCACAAGAAAACAATGTCCTCACACCTTACTTTTCTTGTGTTCCTATTCCAAACTCTGATGTCTTCTTCACTTGCTTCTTCGAGGCCACTGGAGCAATGAATGAAGATGTTTGCATACCCGTGAAGAGCTGAAGCCAGATGATGCTCACCAGATTGATTCTGAGTGGGAGTGGGAGTGGAAGTGGGAGTGATCTTCAGTACAGAGCATATCTTCCCAAACAAATGACAAATTTTCACCACATTATGCCCATGATTCATGGTCTCATTGCTACTCGCTGGTGAATCCACATAAAATGTAGACAAGTCAGGGCATTTAGTAGCAAAAAACTTCTTAACTGTAAACCGACAATCTTATGGACATTACTCCTAAGACCCAAGTGGTCAAACAAATGATTCATATTGGATTGACTATATAATTTTTCTAGGCTGAACAAGAAAGTACTCAGTTTCCTCGACATGCTTTTCGCAAATAAACCCTAATAGATACAAGCTTGACCCAAAGTGCAAGTGTGAAAATAGAGACAAACTGACCTTGGTGTGGAATTTCCATATCAATGGGCGCAAAGAACCTATTCTTTAGATAGGACATTTTTGCAGATACACTGTTTCTTGCAGGACCAACATCCTTCATTAGATTGTTGACATCAAGTACTCGGGGGAAAGCCAGGTGCAAGGAACAAGTAAACTCATCCATGTTAGGAGGTAAGGGAGCCAGAAATTTTGAATATATGAATGCAAAATCTGCAAGGACAAGGAGCAAAGGATTGAATACATCTTAAATCTATATAAAACAGAAGTCAATGGTATTATAATATAAAAACAAAAAGTATTTCATTCGCAGAGATACACCATTAAGAGAATTGTGGGAGACAAGAGGTTTCTGTGAAGCAGAAATCAAATCGATCACCTCTCGAAATCCACGAACTCTCCTATTTTGTTCAACTTCAAGATCTTGAAGCTCTCTCTGTCAATCAAAACCAGTTAAAAGCAGTGGATAATATTCGACAGCCATTATCCCAAAGGACTATTTGTTACCTTTAAAAGATTCATGTCCTCTTCCGAACTGGTCAAAACAGCACGAACTGCCTGGGTTCCACCACTCTTTGCAGGGATAATTAGAGGAAMAAGATCATCAGAGAACTCTTCCAACATCTGAAGCCAACCCAGAGATATGTCAAATTATGATTGCACAGAGAAATTAAATAGAATTATGATTTTAGTTATCCCAATATCAACAGAAACAAAGTCGTTTGCATCATCACAAATTCAAGAATCTTAAAACTTCATCAGAAGGATCTACCTTTAGCACTAGTTGAACTTGACGTTCACTGCAAACATCGATAGTCATGCATGGTCTAGATCCATACTGTTCACTCCCTAAGACAATTTTCCTTAGGGATCTCACTAAAGCCTCTGCAAATATAAACACCCAAAAATATAAAATTTAAGGGGAAACATAAAATGACTTAAAACCTAAAAAATTTCCATGTTTTACCATCTGTCGTTACACTCGAGTCTGTACATGCATTTTTCCAATGCTTAACACGCGATCTAATCCTTTCGACAAAAACTGTATCAGTAAAACTAGGGGCAGGGACAGAGAATTTAGTAACACGATCAACAACTATCGGATTCCCCATACGAACTTTTGCAGCAGACTCTTGTGCTCTTGATAAGTATGATATGCCTATTAGTACATAAACAAGTTAATTAAAAGACTCTTTCTGATCAATTATAAAATTTTCCAAAACTAGCATGAAACACCGAAACAGTTAATACGCAAGCAACACATGATATCTCATTACTGAATACAACAATTTATGCATTATGTGAAAGTTTTCCCAGGAATGCAATTCATGCTATTAAATATGTTGAATTTGAAAGCAAAAGTTTCCCCCTTTTAAAACCCTACCAGCAATCTTCACAAGTATATAACCAAAAAAAAAAGAAGCACTTAACTATTCAACAAAGCCGAAGTAGACTAACCATCATATATGCAGGCATTAAAATCAAAACCCTCTTTGGCCATGGAAGTCAAGTAAGAATTTTGGCAAGTAAAAGCATAAGATGGGAAGCCCACGTTGAGTTCATCTCTGGGGAACAAATGAAAGTTGTAGGGGTAGGCAATGAGCTTGGACGGGTGAATCTTGAAGGGGCAGACAGCGAACTGAAATATCTGGAAACGCTCAGCAGCGAACTTGGCTTTGAAGTAAGCGGTGTGGGGGGTGTCGATGGGGGAGAGGCGGTGCCATGGAGATGAGAAGGAGCCGGTGTTCTGCAAGGAAAGAGCTATGAAGTCTGAGGTGGCAATATGGTGTCTGATTTCTGGGAGAGAATCGTTGAAGTTGGACTTCGTAACTTGCTTTATAGGGAATTGGCGGGGAGTTTTGGTACAGAAGAAGCGCCGTCGTGAGAGAAGCCTAGGCTTCCGCACCATCACCATCGCGTTACTGTTATACTTGACTTGGCGAGGGGGTCCAAAAAATTTATTTATCTTTTATTGTGGGAATAATTTCACCGGCCCTGTTGTTTGACGAACTCTCCCCAAAACTTTCAGAAATAAGTTTTGAGTAACAGATTTATTACTTTACGAGGGGCTGGGGTGGGTTTATATTGACGTTTACCGCCCACATCACCATTCACAAACAAACAATTTTATAGTTAAGATCTTGAGATGAGACATGATATGATTATAACAAGTGTAAGGGCGGGTGAAAATATCTACACTTCACAACATATTTATAGACCATATTATCCCAAATTACATAACTGTACGCTCCCGAACTTATTAAGCTTGCAGTTGACTTCAGATCTTGTCCTTTCAACCACAACCAACTAAATTCAATTGCTTCTGCCATCTTTGGTCACTAACTTGCTTAATGCAACTACTTCTTGTCTTTTAATTATTTGTTCAAAATACTGTTTCAACTCCTACTGTTTACCACTGGTAACCCGTGGTACGTCTTGTCCCCGATTTGTTGACTAGAACGACCAATCATCCAGCACTCCAGAAGCATATCTCCATTAGATGGAATATTTTCCCTAACAAAACAAGAAATGGAAATAACCGAATTTGTTGTCCCATCACAGAATAAAATTCATACGAATTCTTTGCAACTCAAAAATGATAGTGAAGCGGCCAAAGTCATCCCAAAAAATAATATCGATCCCAGAAGAAAAGAGGGGAAAAATTAATAAAAGTAAAAAGAAGAATGCCCATGTAAGGTTTTCAAAATTGGAAACAGTCTCGAAGACACAGACATTTTGATCATTAAGACATGCTGAGAATAAAGAATCCTTCATATGCTCTCCTCTAATTAACCCTTTCAGGAATTAAACATCAACTTCATGCTCAACCAAATCAAAACATGGAAATCATCACCCCCAGAGGAGGGAGAAAAAAAAGCCCAAGCATTGTATTATCATCACTTACAGTGCAAGAAACAGAGATGCTAGTGAAAAGCTGTGGCCAAGTTGGTACAATTCCACCTCATGCAGGAGCACTAAAAGCCCAGGCACGACCAAACATTCTTTTCCTCACAGGGAGAGGCCTATCAATCTCCCGTGCCTCAGTGCCATGATAGCATGGTTCAAGAATATCGAATATGTTTGAATCTTCCATNATCCTGAAATTTACAGAAGTTTTAAAAAGTAAATGAAAGTACAGCTGATTCATATTTTCCTGAATATCTGCTTAAATCAGTAAAAAAAAAAAAAGAAAAACAGTTACATTACCTTGCCAACTTCGGCAAGTTTGTTCTCACAGGTTTCACTCATTGGGTTATAGAAATCTCCTTGCACTCATTTTGCACCTCCCAAAAATGCCGGGAGAAGCAAGGCTTGAAACTCATCCTCAATATCAAACTTTGATGTTATGGGATCAGATCAGAACTCTAGAAGTTTCAGAAATAGAAATCCAAGCACCATCAATCTTATCCTAGAACTTGGCCATTGATAAAGTAGATCCAACTAGGGTTATGCAGTACAACTATTTTCATGCATTTGTTTATCTTAGTACCGGAAATTGAAATAGAAATCATTTGACAAGTTTAATTTTTAACATCTATTCTTTGGTTATTGTCCTGAACTCCAGCATATGACTCTCCCGCAATAAAAAAAAAATGGGTTGGAAAGGAATTCCGGATATAGCTCAGAACATTAATTGCACAAACAAATTGTTAACACATAATATTCAAGGAAACGAAGAAAAGTAGGCATTAGGCACGAACCTTTTCCCTTTTCCTTTTTACAAAATTTTGACAATTATTTGCACAATCCACCCATATTTTGGAAGGCTGGTGCACTGTAGCCAGACCCATAAAAGTATTCATGATAGAGTCAGTATCTCAAACTAGGTTTTCTTCCCTCCCTTNTACCGTTAGGAGAAAGATTTGTATCAGAGGCAGTCTTCAAGTCACCAGTGATGTAGTCAATGGTCAGCTTCGTCGTTTGACTAAGAAAATCCAACAGCAGCTGGGGAGTCTAAATATACGATGCTGGAGACCTGAAACTCAAAAAATAATCATTAATGAACCGATCCTACACATACGAGAAAAGGAAAACAATATCTAATACAGTTTTAATAAGTTATGATCAAACAAAAACACTTATCAAGATTCAAGAATGCGAACCTTGTACCAACTACAAGGATTCTGATGCAAGCTGGGCAGACTTCGCTTCGTTTTGAAAGGCCCCGCAATACATGAAGAAAGCAAACTTCTATGGACCGATGAAATTTAAGAAAGCTGTGCTGTATGATAAAACCAAGGGCTANCCACAAAAAGGGACCATAAAAGTAATATATGGCCCAAATTCTACTCATAGCGTTCAGATTGATATAATTGGGCAGGCAGAGAAACAATAATAAGTGTTGTGATTACAATCCTTTGGCATGGAAATAGCGAAATCAAATATTTTCCAAAATGTGATTGAATTGATACCATTTTCACATACAAACCATCAAAGCTGGATCATCTCAAATCAATATCACCACAATACAGTGTAATGATTACAGAGGAAGGAGAAAGACTATTTGCATAAACATACTAATAGAGGTCTCTTCATACTATTTCTTTTATCTCTATGCGCTTGTAGACGAAAAACAGTCTATGTCATCTATGGTAAATCTGTCATCTCCTTGAATTCCGTGCTCTTCTCCATCTTAACAAGAGACATTCCATACTGAAGAGTACAACTTATCAATTAACATCAAATGTTTATGCTCAATATCTGATCTCAAATATTTCCATTTTACAGGTGACATTCTTCTTTTTCACTTATATTCTCAAATTTGGTGTAAGTTTATTGTATATTCTCAAATATTTGAGTAGTCCTAACTTTTCTCAGATTCTATTTTTCTTCAAGTCATTTGTAAAACTCCAGATTGTTCTCTTTCCTTATTAGAACTAATATTTCTCAAGTCATTAATAAAACCCTAGAGTTACTTCAACCATTATCTTTACTTGTATTCACTTTCCTTATTCGAGAATATTCCTTTTCTTGAATAACAGACCCCTCTTAACGTGACACAAAGTTTAATGTTTATATGTTATTGGGATTTATGATAAATCAGTTTTTGCATTCACGAGAACTGCATAAATTAACTATTTTACAACCTCTGAAATGCAGTGCTCTTCTTGGTAATATTTTCCCATCCCAGAACATAAGTGTTAAGGAGAGATTTCTTTTTCTTGTTTTCCAACAAATAATGCTCCCTTCCCTGCCTGAGACACAACACGAAAGAATGTCAATGAGCACAGAAATAAGGGATGCTGTTGTTTTGTGCCACTAATTAACTCTTGATTCGCTGCACATAATTTATTGATATATCCTTCATAAATAAGTAAAACAAGTGATAGCAAGAGTGTTGTCTTTCTAAATCTTGCACATATTATATCTTTCAGATTGGTTTCCCCGCCAGGAATCTGCTGTAAAAATCGAATGCCTCCCTGGGCTTGTATTCTGGTACAGTATGTCCAGCTCCCTGCACCAACACATTCAATTAAATTTATGCATTTCACAAGAAACTGAATAGCTCCATATAAACAAAGCATTTAAGGTAATCACAATACCTTTATGGTTAAAAAGGTGAGGTTGTTCTCATATCCTTGAGTATATCTGCAATCAATAACGTGTCAAACTAACTTTCATTTTCACACCAGTCAAAATTGATTGGAGGGTAGAAAACAATCTAGAAATATTAGAAATATATTAGTAGAAGACAGTACCCAGCAACTTGTCCATTGGAAGTCCAAGGCCTCCATTTATCAACAATCTCATATCCAACAGATCTCGTCCATGCTTCGCTACCAGTGTATGGAACACACATATCATGATCCCCACTTCAAGAGAAGTAAACAGAAATGCATATATAAATTTATTAGTTTATGAAGAAACTAGTTAGAAAAAAAAAATGAAAACAGATTTTATGCGTTACACATGACATTCCAGCAATTAGGAGTCAGACCGCTTGACACACAGAAATCCAATAACCATAAAACTTTGGTTGCGTGATAACTGGCCTCAAGCATTTGAAGTTATTGTTTGGGAGTCCAAGGCAAGTCATTAACCAGAAGAACAAGGTAGAATGTACCCTTATGTTGGTACAATAAAATTGAAAGCACCAGAATTTCATGTTCCAAACAGAGAATAGCAAACAGTCAATAACGAAACATAACATATCGTTCCTGCTTTTTCTACTCCTAACATTTCTATGGCAACCTTATATACTTGTTTCTAATTGTTCATTGACCAACAAGACGGCAGAGGAAAAGATGTAACAATCATTGTCATATAAACAATTACAACAATCAAAAGCCTCCTCGTTTATCTCCTATTTTCAACGTAGATGAAACAGACATTTAGAAGATAGGTTTTTGAACAAGCATTGCAATGTAAGCAACATTAAATTTTGGAGATTTACCTGAATATAAGTGCTCGATATCCTCTGGCTGTGAGGTTTTTGTGGTATTTGATCATGCTCCCAGCATCATGCTCAAATAAAATCTTGTCTGTACACAATTCCCAATCGCCCACAATGCTTGCCTATTGCATCAAAAGAATCAAAATAACAACTTTCATAGCTTTTCACCAAGACATGATATAGAGATCACCAACCTCTTCGGCATGAATAGCCTTCCTAACTGCTGCATCATTGAGCCATGAAGTTGCAACTTCATCATCCTACAGTGTTAATATTAAACTTGAGTATAAACTTTTAAATAACCCTACAAGGAGTCAAAAAAAAGTCAACTGCAAATGAACCAAGCTACTAATGATGATAAAAGATAGATACAGGTAGTGTGATGATGTAAAATACTAACTGCCAAAAAGTGTATAAAGTTTGTCTTTCAAAAGATTCATAAAAGCTACGAGAAACCAAAGAGTGAAACAGAATTTTATATTATCCATTTATATTATTGGCCAAACACAAAAGGAACTTTCTAGGACTTTCCACCACAAGCAACTAATTCAGTGGTCTCTGCCATCTTTGGTCACTAAGATGTGTTACATCTAAAGTTCTTATGGATGCAACTACTTCTCCTTGCCTTTTGAAACCATCATCTGCATATGTTCATCTAAATATAATTATTAGTTTAAAATACTGTTTCCACTCCTACAATTCACTATTGAAAACCCACAGTATGTCTTGTCCTGGTATTGTTACTACGAACACCAATCATCCAGCACTCCAGAAGCATATCTCCATGAGAAATTTTTGTAACAAAACAAGCACGGAAATGAAGAATTAGCTGTCCCACTACAGATTAAGGTTCATACAAATTATTTACAACTCTCAAATGATAGTGAAGTGGCCAAAGTTATCCCAAAAAGCAACATTGACCCCAGAAGAAAATTGGGGGGTAAGAAAGTTCAAAGAATGCCTATGTAAGGTTTTCAAAATTGGCAAGAGTCTAGAAGACACGGACATATTGGTCAATAAGACATGCTGAAAATATATAATCCCTGCATATGCCCTCTTCTAACCTTTTCAGGGAGTTAAACATCAACTTCATGTTCAACCAAATCAAACATGGGAAAACACACCAGCAGAGGAGGGAGAGAAAATAGCCCAAGGATTGTATTATCATCACTTACAGTGCAAGGAACAGACTCGCTATTGAGGAGCTGTGGCCAAGTTGGTACATTTCCATCTCTTACAGGAGCTCTAAAAGGCCAGGCACGACCAAACATTCTTTTCCTCACAGGAAAAGGCCTGTCAGTCACACCCAACTTCCGGAAGCTCGAAGGTAGCCTAATGTTAACAGCTGTACTCTCCTGTGCCTCAGTGCCATGATAGCATGGTTCAAGAATATCGTATATGTTTAAATTTTCTATATCCTGAAATTTATGAAAGCCTTAAGAATAAATGAAAGAACAGCTGATTCATACTTTCCTCAATATTTGCTTAAATCATCATAAAAAAGCAGTTGTATCACCTGGTCAACTTCAGAAAGCTTGACATCACAGGTTTCGCTCATTGGGTTATAGAAATTTCCTTTGCACTCATGTTGCACCTCCTGAAAATGCCGGGAGAAGCCAGAGTTGAAACTCAATCTCAACAACAAACTTCGATGTGATGGAATCAGATCAGAACTTTCAATGAGCGATTGAGTTTCAGAAATAGAAAATCCAAACACCGTCAATCTAATCCTAGAACTTGGTTGACAAAGTACATCTAGTGGGATGAGGGTTATGCAGTAAAACTATATTCACGCAATCGTTTCTCTTGATGCTGGAAATTGAAATAATGTGTCAAGCAAATAAGATCAAAATTTGATACAGAGGTCACAATTTGAAACCTCATGTCTCTACCATTTTTGTTTCTTTATAGAAAAACCAAAAAGGAATTTCAGTAAAAGAAAAGATGCCAATGGAAAACAATGAAACAAGTAACCCAGATGTCAAAGATGTTGAAATGCATAATCAAGACTAAAACTTTTAATATTAGATCAAAATTTTAAATACCAATATCATCACTCGACAAACAACAATAGAAGGGAAAATCTAGTTTTAGGGATTCAGAGGAAATTAGCACAAAAACACCCTATATCATGATGACTAGCCCCACGTACCTCAAATAGGTCATCTGAAATCAGACCCATCCCATGTGCAAATGGAACAAGAGCATTCCCATCAAACTCAGGATCTGTGACTCCATTTCCAATCAGATACCCCTGTACAAAGGCTTATTAGAGGTTGCCGCCATGAATTTGACTTCAACAAAAGAACTTCTAGAGATACATACCTTGAAGTTGAGAATAGGCTTTGCACCAGCATCAATTCCTGTGAAAAGTATACAGATCATCAGCTTAGGGTTTAACTCGAAACAAGAATTCAGGAATATGAACTACCTTTCACCACTTCATAAGCGAGAGTGGGCACATATACACCAGCATATGACTCTCCAGCAATAAAAAATGGGTTGGAAAGGAACTCCGGATATAGCTCAAACCACTGATTGCACAAACAAATTTTGGACACATTAATATTTTAGTAAACAGATAAAAGTATTCATGATAGATTCAATACGTCAAACTAGGTTTTCTTCCCTTCTTTTACCTTGAGGAGAAATGTGTGTGCATCAGAAGCAGTCTTTAAGTCACCAGTAATGTAGTCAGTTGCGTTGTTTGAGTAAGAAAATCCAACACCAGCTGGGGAGTCTAAATATATGATGCTCGAGACCTGAAACTCAAAAAATAATCATAAATAAACGATCTTACACATATGAGAAAAGGACACGGTACAAATACAGTTATCGAGCCAAATAGCCCATAAAAGTTATGATCAAACATGAGAACCTTGGACCAGCTATAAGGATTCAGATGCAATTTGGGAAGACTTTCCTTTGTATTTGCTGCTTCAAAATTGAAAGGCCCTGCCATATATGAAGAAAGCAAACTTCTATAGACTGATGAAATTTAAGAAAGATCTGCTGTATGATAAAAAATAGAGCTGGCCACAAAGAGGAACCATAAAAGAGCCAAAATAGNGAGGATCATTTGAAAAGCAATGTATGAACCAAATTCTACCTATCATAGCTTTCAGATTGACATAATTTGACTCATTGGAAATAGTGAAATCAAATATTTTCCGACAAGCCAACATCCAAACATATATACAAACTACAATTCAAACATATGAGCTTAAAAAAAATGTGATGGAATTGATACCATGTTCATATACAAAACCATCAAAGCTGGAGCATCCCGGTCCACCATTAAGCCACAGAACCACGGGATCTTTTGATGGATTCCCTTCTGATACAACAAAATAGTAGAAAAGTTTCTTGCCATGACTTTCATCAACAGTCACATACCTTCAANAACCCACCATGACCAGAGAGCGTCAGTGAAAGAGTTTGATACATGTTCTAACTTAGAAACGTTGAAAAAGCAATAAAGAAATGGAAAAATGAAAAATTGAAACATACCCAGAATAGTGTTGGGAAGGAAGAGTGCCAGAGAATCCAGGAATCTGCGTGATGAGAGCAGTTTGAGGAGTAGAGCGGGTGAGCACCACTAAACAGGTCAAGAATGTGTAGTAAACCAAAAGGTTGTATAAGATAAGACTAGTCTTAGCCATGAACAGTTTGAGTTAATAAAAAAAAAAAAAACAGATGTTGAAGAATGTATAGTCTAGATATCTATAAAGCAGACCACTTTGGTGATCTGTGGATGGATGGATTTATATATATAGCTGCTGTCTGGTTATGGTCCAGATAACAAGTNGGTTAAAATATTATAGTATTCGCTTACAAGGCAAGAAAAAACGAGATTAAGACAGAACGGAAAAGTCACCAACATAAACTGCGTCCTCTTCATTCTCAACTCAAGTGTCTTAAAACCTTCTTGAAAAAATTGCGGTATCGGACCCAAACGTTTGATCCCCGTTTTGAAATTTTTTATATCACGATGCTTTCTTCGATATTAGATGTATTTGATAATATTTAACAGTATTTAATATTTGATAATATTTAATAGTATCCGATATTTTATATCTAAGTATAAGATGATACAATTCAATAATATTTGACGTTATTTGATAAATTGAATGTCAAATTGTGTTTGACAGTATTTAACAAAAAATTTTGAATATTCGATCCGTTATGACATTAAAAATTTTAAAAAAATCTCTAATTTTGATCATTTTTACAAATAGCCAACATTCTTTAAGGAATCAATTTAATGATCGGAACTTATTATCTTATGCAAATTTTTTATTTAAATTTAAAAAAAAAAACGAAAACGTAAAATTTATAATTTGATCACATACATGAGATGAACATGCTCTAGGCCAATTTTTTTGGTATACCAGATGGGCAAAACTCAACTTTTCAACTCTCAATATATATATCTTAACTGAGTCTCAGCGGAGATCAAATAATTTTAGCTTTTTATACATATTTATCGTCGGAAAGTAGTTTAGTGAACGTGAGAAAAAGCTGAAACTGTTGACAACACACTGTTAGTNTCTGTTCTGTCTACGTTATGTCATAAAGCTATCATATTCCGTTTTATAGATTCCTTATCTTTACGAATATGCAAAGTGTGTGTTTGTGCTTCTTGACACAGAGAGATAGTAGCAATAGGCACATGAATGGTGTGAAGGCAGGGTGAGGTTGGGCTGAAGCTGTGGTAAAAAAGCTCTACATTTATAGAAATGATGAAGCATCATGACCATCTCTGTTGGCCCTGGAGGTTTTGAGTTGAGTAATCTTCTGCCTGACTTTTAATGAAATCGTGGAAAAATCTGTGTAGGGCCGAAGCCAAAATCACTACTTGGGTTTCTTGGGATACGCTGCACCTCCCACTAGCACCGTTTAAAAGTGGCAACTTATCTACGAAAGGGAACAGCATTGGCTTCTAAGCAATGACGCATACTTTCCACACACAGCAAGTATTCAGTTCTCATCGTCATCCAATCCGATTGTTCAAACATAAATTGAATAAAAGCATTGGCTTCTAGCTAATTAATATCAACAAAATTAACCTCTAATTATGGTTAGTAGAGATTAGGATTACTATTTCTAAGCGGTTGGAAATCTCATTCTCATAACCACCAACAATCCTTTTTAATCTTTACATACACAGAAGCCAGAAATGCTGACACTGATTGACGGATGGCATTTAACTAACAAGCCAACCTATGATTCCCTTTCCTTCCCTTCCCTTGGCATATTTTGTAGAAATTTCCAAGCTAGGAAAACTTTCTTTAGTTAACTCGTAAATTACATCATGGCAAAAAGAGAAACTTCCACCACAGCCCCCGCCCAATTGTGGAGCGCCACATCCATGTGCCTGTCCTTCTGCCCACGTCCCACCATTAGGCAGGAGCCGCTGCATGGAAGATTTAGTCCATGACAAAATCCAAATCTAACCCAGACTCACAGTCTCGCAAAAACAAGTTAAAGATGAAATCCACTGTCCAAGCCATTTCTCTTCTGTGGATTATACAGGAAATGACACAAAAACAGCAGCTGATACTTTCCGATTTTTTAATTAAAGTAATAGTAGACACATACTGAATATGGAAACTAAGAGTTAATATGTTTGTCATAATTTAATTTAAAGTTATAGTTATTTTAAAAAAACCTCTATAAATGAAATAATGAAATAAATTAAGCGTACATGACCAAAGAGAAGAAAAAAGAATAGTTTATTGAACGACAATTTAGTATCATAAATTTTATTTAAAAAGTGGTCTTAAAAGAATTTTGGGAGTGCAGATAGCTCAAGCCTTACAAAAACTCAAATTGAACTATTTATCAAGTCCAGCATTTTTACTTTAATATAAACTACAATGATTTTTCTTTTCGCAAAACAACTCCACAGGCCAACGGGAATGTCAAAAGTTGTATATACAGACAATAACTCACTTCAATCAATATTTATATGCAATTACTTCAATAATCTATGGTGTTAATGATACATATTACAATCGCAATGATACAAAGTTTTTATCCATCAAAATTGAACACTACCTTCGGTCAATAAAAATTCCTTCCTTATAGAAACCTATTGTACTTAGACGTTCTTTAATTCACTGCTCTCCGTCAGATAACAGAAACATACTCCAGGTTAGTGAATTTGATCATAATGCTCACCTAATGTTACCTGATCAAATAACCAAAGAGGGCTACGACAAACGCAAATGAAACTGCTCTACTTGGATTGGCAACTGATGGTGAACCAGAAAACTTAACTCTCTGAGCTTGGTCTCTGCAGAAGGGAAGAAATATCCACCAAAAGATTAGCAATCAGCTTGGAATGAGGAATAGAATTCCTTTTGGCACACCGCCATGCAATCTTATATATGACTCAAAACAAATATTTTAATGAAAACTATGCATGGGAAACTTTTCCTTTGATTTCCATCAATAAATCTCAACAAACAGTAAAACTGCAAAAAAAAAAAAATTGCACTGCTTTCACCATCATATTGCACAAATGGTATTACCTTTTAAGACCATATCCAGAATATCAACAGAACAATAAAAGAATAACCATAGTTCAATTTTAAACCCACATCATTTTAAAAGCAAAAGTTCAATCTGGAAAATATGTCCATAGTTGACTCTCCATGCAATAAATATGGTGAAGATTGAAACGAAAACATAGTTGTATTTATAAAACTTACTTCTGTAAGGATGAAAGTAGGCCACAATATATAGTATTGTCCGGCAAGAGGGGTTCAGATTTGTCGATCTCGGGATTTACAACATTCACATAAACTTCTTGGCCCAGATACCATGAATTGAGATTCTCAATGCGCAGGTTCCAAATGCCAGCATTGTCAAGATAAACTAATATAGCTGTCCAAGCTCCAGGAAAGACCTGTGATCATTTGAGAAATAAGAAGTTTGATATCCAGTCATGAGTCATGATTACCTAAATATACAACTGGGAGACAAAAAAAGAATATTAGTCTGTGCATGTGCGTGTTCATGTTCATGGCTAATGTAATAAAATAACTACTAATAGGAAGCCACATTCAGAAAAATTTAGCTAGTGTAAGTAAAACCTCTGAGTAAAAGTTTTTTAAGTTTGGTGCAATAGTAAGCATAAAGAATAAGATAACTTGCATTCAGAAATTCAAAAAGTCAAGCTAAACATCCATATAAGGTTTTCCCATATAAAATTACACCAACAATCCATCCTATTCTAAAGCTACAATATTCAGTACTAATTTTTGCGAGCTGGATATCACAATATTGTGCTTTTTATTTTTCCATTTCCCTGATTTCTAAACAGAGTTTCTCCAGAAAAATTCCGAGGGTCTGATATTTAAATACTATCAAATCCTTGAAGAGTTGAGTTTCTATTTCTTGGCTCATCTTTTACGAGTTTCTCTAATTTTCTTTCCTAATATATTTAAAGCACTCTTTGTTTCTTTTTTTCTTGGTTTCATTCAGTCCCATCCTCTAAAAGCATTCCAAGAAAAAAAAAGTAACAATTGGCTTCTTACAAGACCATCAGGGATGGAGAATAAAAGAGAGGATTACCTGTGTAGTGCTTCGAGCAACACCATCCCATTTGTTGTATGTGACTCTGCTATTCTCTGTCCACACTCCAAAATCCATACTACAGTTCAAATAGGAAACTATTGAATTTATAGTTCATTTTTCATCCATAAGTTAGGAGAAGAGATGGAAGACTATCAAAACAAAAAACTCACCCCACAACAAAAAATGCATAGCCATCCATATGGTAGGTCTGTACAGTAGTATCATTGTTCTGAAAGATGATTTCCATAAAACCTTTGTAAGTACCGTTAATTAGAGATGTATCAGCTTTTGGAGGTCTGTTCATCAATCTGTAAGGAAAATCGAGTTTGTAGACCCCTGGAATGTTGAACTGTTGAGCAAGCTTTAGTGGTGTTGATGGTGATAAGTATGAAATTCCATTGAGCGTAGTACGCCATTTCCCATCTATAAGCTCTGCAGGTCTATTGAGAATTACATATACATCTGTTACAGTAATCTGACCATATTTGAAAGATCCCTGAGGATTTGGACGAGCAGCACCAGCAGAGACATTCCACCTATGTATATATATATAGACCACCATGCCAAAGATATTACAATAGTCAGCCACGAATCTATCCAAATGTAAAATATTATCACCAATATAAACAAAAATTATAAGCATAGAAACATTAAGAAAACAAATAAGAAAGAGAAATATAGTTGACTACAACCTTATGGAACGAGCTTGATTCATAGAGAAGTATGTATCTAATACATTAGGAGGATCAGGAAGAGGACCTGATGCAGGTCCCAGAGAATTGGAGTAGTGCAAGATAGCCACTCCGGTAACTTTACTCCAATCAGAAGAATTAACAAACCGAGGACTGGCAACAATGTAGTAATCACTACTAGCATTTTGATCCATTGTAACCAAGAATGAGTACGACTGACCCACATGGATATCCATATTTGTGTAGTTTTGTTGAACTGTGTATGATCCTTCAGTCTCCACAAGAAGTAAGTTATGATTTTGTATCCTGAAATTTAAGCTAGTTGAAATTCCAACATTGTGAACCCGGAGGCGGTATGTTTTTCCTGTTTCAGATAATATATGAAATACTCAGTGGTCATTAAAAGCACATACAGAAACCAAAAATGATATCATGGTCAAACCATTTCAACCACAAGTATCATGGACTGTTGAGAGAACATCATGAAATAGCCTAAAAGTATAACTCTGGAAAGGATAAATTGAACATTGGTGTCACTATTTTAGTGGATATTGACTACTTAACTTCCATGTACCATATACCCAAGGTGGTTTCATTGAGTTCATATGGGACAGTGAAATAAAATCTTCATGATAGGTCATGAAAATTTCGGAAGAAAATACATAAATCATGTCTAAACTAGTTAATTACCTGAAGCAAGATAATGCTCCATAGAAATAAAGAGCATAAAACCAAGCATCACATATACATTTTAGAACTTTACCAGGTTCAACATTTATTGTCTGGTAAGCAGTGCCATCTGGAACAACTGCGGCATCATAGCGATAGGGACCAAATCCATTAATGAGGATACCATCTGGAACTCCAAGTTCTTGACCATTCTCAACATCTTTCCTTTGTTTCTGATTACCCATTACCAAAGGTTAGTACTCCAAAAATTAATAAGAAAAGGATAATATCAACCAAAAGCAGCAGGCCAATCAACAGTTTTACTAACCTTATGACTCTTTGTATACCAATCACCTATAAAGATGGTAAAATCACCATCAGGCATCAGAAAGGGTAATGGAATAACATCTCTGTTGTTTATGATGATACCCCCGTATCCGCCGGCAGCCCTCTGAAAGTCAAGGGAAGGGAAGTAAAAAAAACTTCCGATCTGATCTTTCACCTGAAACTGATACGTCCAGTTCCACCCAGCTGGAATTGGACAATTGGTCCCCAAAACACCATCTTGCCAAGAATTTTTTCTATGTTGTAAGCCATTCCTGCATTAGAATTA
>JANKKB010001288.1:0-71494 GCA_026225775.1 Bursera palmeri
TTTTTTCTTTCAAATTTGAAATTTTAATCAAGGCCAAAATCGAAATTTTTAAGTTTATGTGTGTATCTCAAGACTTTTTTATATTTATTATGTTTCAAAGGTATTTTCGTATTTTTATATAGTGTTTAAAATTATGTATTTGAGCTAGACTTATCAGGGGTATAATAGTCTTTTTTTTTATTTCTGTTATTCTGTCAGTTAATGAAAAATGTTTATTGATGATTTTGGATAAACCTCAGGGGTCTAATTGATTAAAGTGTCAAAATATGAGGGGTAGTGTTTGATATTGTCCCCCTTACGTAATTAACATTTTGTTTCTCCTTAAAAATTACCATAGTCTATTTACCAAAATACCCTCTTCGTTACTCCATTACTTAACCAAAAATGTTAATTGATGATTTTTAGTAAACCTCAGAAGTCTAGTTGATTAAAGTATCAAACATATTTTCTGTCTGAAATTAAGCCAAAACACAAGAGTACTATTTGATATTATCCCTTAAAAAAATTCATAATCACAATCCAACAAGATGATAATTAATATTAATGGTTCGTTTGGTTTGAGCTCTGGAATTGAAATCGAAATCGAAATCGCGAATCGGAATTAGAATAGTTATTTATTCCTCCTGTTTGATTTAGTATGGAATCGAAATTTGATTCCCTATGAAACTGTTTAGATTATAAAGACCCGAAATCAGAATCAATATCAATTTTTTAAATTACTCCTCTGTAAAAATAAATAAAATATAATATATATCATTATTATCATAAAATATTAGCATATATCATTTACATGTAACATCACTCTTTTATTAGCATATCTAAATTTGCTATTCTTAATCTCTTCTTATTCTTTTTTATTTTCTCTAAATTGTTGCCCTAAAAATGGTTGAACCCATCAAATACCATGTTACGTATATAATAAAAATTGTGTTAACAGTAATCACTATAAATTGAAGTTCTAGCAAATTTCATTTCCTTCTCATTGAAAGGGCAAAATAATCTATCTTCTACATTGTCATGCAAAAAAAAATTAATTATATATTCACATAAATGCAATATACTCATCCATCATATTATTTTTTTTTTAAATTTATATTCTCCAAATTAATCAACTGAATTAGTTCCCAACTAAATTTCTATTAGATGGTTAAAGTTATTAGACACAGGATATAGATAGGACAATAATAGTATAAAAATTCTCTAGCCATTGATTATTCAATACTGCAAAAACACTTGAGTAACAACGTTAGAATGATGAAGGTATTTAATTTGTTTTTATTTGACAAATTTGTCTTGTATACTCAAATATCTTAGGTACATTTCAACTTTTTTCAATGTTTTTTCTTTTTCTTTTCCTCCAAAAGTTTAAATATAAAAAATCACTATAATTATAAATTGAAGTATCCCAATTCCTACGTATTGATTTTTGGACAATAGCTCTCTTTTTAAGCCTATTCTAATATGTTGTATATATCCTTAAATTGAAGTATGCAAATTCCTATCTATTGATTATTTTTATTCTTTCATAACTTTTACCATACATGTTAATTACAAACCTAAACAATAGGATAATAAAAATTAAAGGGAAATGGTGAGAAATGACCCAAAATTAGCGGGTCATTTGTAAAATAACCAAGCCCTTGATTTTCTTTGATTAGCATAATCAAACCCAGGTGAATGACAATTATATCTCTCCTATATAATACCTACCTCTTCTCTCATATTCGTCGATTGTCTGTGATGGTTCAACGAGTTTATTGATGATTCGGACACTATTTGATGAGTCTGTCAACTATCTGACAAGTCTGATGAAGGGTAAGTGTGTTTGGTGACTGTCCAACAACTGTCCGTTGAGTTGATAACTATTTGGTGACTGTCCAGCGATTGTCCAACAACGGTCCAATGATTTCGGGGACTGTCCAGTGGCTGTCCGCGACTTTCCAGTTGGAAAGTGTTAGAGAAGAGAAATATGAGTTTATATATTATATATAGGGGGTATAACGGTCATCAAGCTATAAATGGATAGAGAAATCAAAGAAATCTTAGGGTTTGTTATTTTTCAAATAACCCCCTAATTTCAGATAATTTCTCACAATTTTTCAAAATTAAACTATAAATCTGCTCTACAATGAGAAATTAATTAAAGAAAAAATATACTCAAGACAACTCAAATAAGAGGACAATAATATAAGATAAACAAATCAAATACAAAAGAGATTATTCAAAAGAAATAACAATAACATGAAATTTTTGTCATCTTTCAATTGAAAAAATATATATTGATTGTATAGATATGAATAGACTGATCTAGACAAAAAGAAAAAAATATATAATAGATAATAGAAGAAAATATAATCAATAAGAAGAGATTTATAACGAAAAAACACATATTTGATGAAAATTATGATGAAGATGAAAGAGATTTTACCGTGACACAGTAGAGTGAATTAATTTTTTTTCTTTAGATATGAAATAGTCTCATTCTAAAGTTTATTTTTCTAACCAAACAGCAGGAATGATAATACCCACTCCTATTCTGATTCCTGGATGCATTTTTATTGAACCAAAACACCCTCTAAGATGGATCTATTTGCACTCAATTTTTTGTTTTACCAATTTAGTTTTTGGTTGTTAAAAAATCTTGTTATTTTGTTGCCTCGTTTAAGGGGTATTATGGTTTTAACAACAAAAATATGGTTATATAAATTAAAAAATTGGGTGCAAACAATCCTACCCTTAATACTAAAGACCAATAATTTAAGAACCCAAAAAGAAATGTCGAACCCTATAGTTAATTTATCTAATTTCTTTATCATAGTTGATTTTGTACCTTACTTGCACAGTATATTATACCATATATTGAGTTACTGGCATCGTTAATTTCATTCTATGATTCATCAAGATTAATACAAATCATAGTTCGTAATTAACAAAGGATATTGGAAAGTGAAGGCCGAAAATTAATATATATGGATTATCTTACCTTATTGATTGCATTGGAAAGTTGAGCTTGTTGAGTATTGAACTTATGTTAACCAACACAGATATCTAGTTTGAGTTAGCAAGAACAATTAATATTCGTATTTAACAAGAAGAAATCAGTGAAATGACAGAGTGGATGTTTAAATTAAGGTGATGATACCCTTTTTAATTTATCTATACTATATGATTGTGGAGCTTATAATAACCTAATAAGTCATAATGTTGTACCTTAGTTAGAAGAATTAACTGGCAAAGCAAATAGAAACCAGAAATTTAAAAAGCCAAATTGATTCATTATTTACATTTCTTTATTAACTCAAGAAGAAGCTCTTTTGCGATGGACAATAACAGGAAGGGCTTCATAGCTCAACCCCAAAAAGAAGGAAACCCTCAGACCACTCAACAAACCCAAATCACAAACAAAGAGCTCTTAAGCGTAGTCATCAGTCGAGGCTGCCGAATAGGAGCCGATGAAAATGTCACCATAGATAAGGCCGGCTAAGCCTCCTCCAATGAGAGGGCCAGCCCAGTAGATCCAGATCTGTGAGAAGTCTCCACTGACCACGGCTGGGCCAAATGATCGGGCTGGGTTCATTGATCCACCACTGAATGGGCCAGCAGCCAGAATGTTTGCACCAACAATGAAACCTATTGCAATAGGTGCAATTATGCCGAGTGAGCCCTTCTTGGGGTCCGCCGCTGTGGCATAAACTGTGTAGACCAGTGCAAAGGTTATGACAATCTCCATGACAACACCTTCAAATGCATTCATTCCTGAAGCAACTGCGTGGGTGGGGATGCTCTGCCAATTCCAAAGATATCGAATTAGTTTCACAAAAATTTGGATTTCAGTATTCTCAGTAATTATTGTAGTTATAAGTATGGATAATTTTATATCCTATATATATACCGCGTTACTAGTAACGAACTTGAGGAGGAGACAGGCAACAATGGAGCCAAGGCATTGGGCAATCCAGTAGAAAATTCCTGTTAGGATTGTGATGTTGCCTCCGATGGCCAATCCGAAGGTGACCGCTGGATTCAGGTGGCCACCAGAGATGTTGGCAGCCATAGAAACCCCAACAAACAGTGCAAATGCATGGGCTACGGCCACTGCCACCAGGCCTGGTGGGTCTAGTGCTGCATCCGATGTTAGCTTACCTACAATACAAATCATTTCGTTATAGATTTTATGTTTTTGTTTTAAAAATAGAAAATTCATTCATATATATTTTTAATAAATAAATAATAGAAAATGTCTTTGATTATGTATTTTATAATAACAATGTATTTGAAAAAGTGAAGAAAGAAGATGAAGAAAAAAAAAAGTACCATTCTTTTTGGTGGAAATGATGTTTTAAGGGTGTTGTACTTGACTAGATTTTGTTGTATTTATAAATGAAAATCGATAAAACAATCAAGTATTACATATTCTATTATAAACTTAAATTAAAATTGAGAACACAAAAAACTGAAAACATGTAAACAAACAGATATATGAATCCATTCCATGAGGAGTAAAGCTGGTCATGATAATAATAATATGAATTTCATGCAAATAGCCATGTCATGGACACAAGTTATGCTTTTATTCTGTCAAAATAAGTGTCTATCCACTTACTGTAAGCAATTGCTGAACCAACACCAGCAAAAACAAAAAGAAGAGTAGCAATGAACTCGGAAAGATAAGCCTTCAGGGACCCAACACTGAAGGAGTCACCAAGGCTGCCAAAAGCCAACTTCACCATTTTGTCTCTTGCAACTAAGAGCAAATGAAAAAGAGCTTAATCAAAACACTAAAGGAACTGGCTTGGCTTGCCACTACTTATTTGAATTTGTTGCAGCTCACAATTCCTGAGCAAGATTTATATACTGTTTAGTGAGAGTACGCAAGCAAGAAAAAGCCACAGCCGGCACCGACCACGGGACCCAAATGGGTGCATTAACGAGTATGATTGGATGCCGACCAACCGCCTTTCATTTGATAAATATTCATAGGAAATTATGGGCATAAGACAACCAACTTAACTAGTAATTAATGAACATATATACAATCATAGTGTATTTTTAAACTATGCAGATGAGGATAAGCATGTTGTGATGGAATATTATGCGAAGAAAGCTCCATTATATGATGATGAGGTCTGATGTCATTTTCCTCCAAACCAATCATACATTAACAGCAAAACCATTACTATTTTAAGAGAGTTTGGTTACATTCTATGGAAGATGGTTGTGTAACAAGACATGGGTCAAGAGAATTTTCGACCAGAAGTTTGGTCTATCATGAATAACTAGTTCGAGATTTTGTCAAATAATTGCTGTAGAGGATGAGTACAATGGATTTGACTATTTGTAGAGCTGGCAAGCCCATCCACGTATCAACAACAACGGCTAACTTTATAGTTGGCATTGTTATGGTGCATCAATCTACATAATAGTGTTAATGGTAAATTTGTTTTATCATAAACATTATTATTCAAAAGATTAAACTAATAATAAGCTAGTGTTCTAAAATATACTGAACTTTAACTTGGTTCACATACTATCCTTTTATCTAAAGGTGTATAAATTTGATTTCATATATAGTTGAGTTATTAACTTTTTAGTAATTTTATAGAATAATTAAACTTAAATGGTTGAATTAAAAAATAATTAACAAAGGTTTAAAAATTTTGATTTTTCTAATCAAACTGTTAGTTCATGAATATGTTAACCCATTACGGGCTAACGGGCTAACAAAAGAAAATGGATTGTTGGCCTGTTACATATTAATAGATAAACAGATTAATATCTATGGGTTTACTAATTAATTGTTTGAATAGACAAGTAAGAAATTTCAATTTCTTAGTTACTTTTATTTTTCACCCTCTTGAGTTTGATTATCTTTCGAATCCCCCTTAAATTTTCATTTATCTAAAAAAAAAAACTTAAATTAACGAGTTAATCTATCATGGAGGCACCCTACATCTCCACTACGATGAAGAGCTTCCGACCTTCCAACAGGTGTCTATTCTTCTTGAATTTCGAGATTTGTGAAAGGTCCTGTAGTCATTCATGGACTATATATAATTTGTTTTGTGGATGTGTTTTATTTATTTAATCCATAGTTTGGGGATAACATATTACATATTACATATAATAAAATGTGGTTGTGCTTCAAAGTTCTCCATTTTGATAACTACAAATATATATGTGTGTGTGTGTGTGTAAGGTTGGGGTCCTAGTGGAATTGCTTTGGTAATGGTTTTATCTTAAACAAAGCCAGCTCCACGTTTGATGAAACACTCACCTAACAATTTTCCACTACTAATTAACAACAAGTTTGTTCTGCTTTCAAGCTTGCTTTGCTTTGGCTATTTGTTGCATATATGCTATATATCCCAAAAAGAAAATACGGGTGGTGAGTGTATGCATGCTGACCTTGGTTTTAAGCTTTTCCGGAACTCGGTGGCATAATTTCTTGATCCAAAAACAACTTCCAAAATTCATGTTCTGGATAACAGGTATCAAAACAAATTACTTGAAATACCTTATACTTGAATTGGATTGATTTATGGTGAATTTTTATTATAGAATCCGTCATTGATTGATTTGGATTTTGAACACACCTACATTCAATTATTTTTCGTGGATAAGCTAAGAAAATGAATTAACTTATCCTCTCCATAGTCTACTTGAAACTTTCTACGGCTTTTTAAAAAGGTTCATCTGTGCTGCTGTAATTGCTGCTTCTGGTGTTACTTTTGGTACCTGGTTATCATCCTTGTTTATTTCTCTCTACCCACTATTCCATTCCAGTAACTTTTCACTATTGGTAGATGCATGAGTTAATTTGATTCTACTCACGCAAAGAAAAAAAAACCCAAAAATTGTTCATTAAATAATAATTAGTACACGAGGGGGCTTTACCATGTTCGGGTTCCATAGATGAGGAAACCAATTAGAGGCAAGTCAACTCAAGTCCTCAGGCTCTTAAATGTCTTTGAAGTTTCAACGCCATTAAACGATGGCCACCCACTTAATTGGCTCCGTAATCCCTCCAATAAACATATACAGCTAATGCCCTCCAAGATTATGAAAAGTACTTTCTAGCACATCCAACTCAATAATCAAATCCACAAAAAGGGATCAAAGCCGTAGGATGATGAAGCAAAATGACCCATTAAAGATTTTGTACTTGGTTGTTGATATTTAATATCAATCACAGTAACTTGCTTATTCAACAAGGGCCGCGTCAAAGACAATTCAGGACCACGCAAGAAGGGCTTTGTCTTATTATTCATGGGCACGGCTGATACAAACCGCAATGCAAGACAAATGAGTAATAAATAAAAACGAATGATATATCAATAAAAGAATTATATCACATAAGTTTATATTTGTTATAAGAAGAAGGATACTTGCAATATTATCCATAAAAAGATGTATACAAAGAGGTTTAACGCGGTTGAATTACAACAGTCTTAAGTAGCCCATTGATCATTCATCTTAACTAAATTCAGTCCACGTACAAATTTAGAGTGTGCATTGTTAACTCCTTTCTCGGCCCTTGGGCTTCATATCTGCAAAAACGCAGGAGAAACACAGAATGACAGAATTCTGGCGGGTAATTTACTTGAATGAAGAGCAACTGAGCAAGCTCTCTCTCTCTCTCGTACACAGAAAGGTCCCAACTGCTGGAAATTTCATTTGAAAAGATCTCTAACGGAACTCTCTTTACCAGCCACAGAGATATAGAGAGAGAGAGAGAGAGAGAGAGAGAGAATGGTTGATCAGGGGTAATAAATAATCTCATTCAATGCATTCAACAACCAAAAGTTATCAAATTTAATTATTCTATCCGAGTAACCTGGTCCCATTCTTTGGACCAAGTGATCTTATTTACTTCTTATTCTTTTACTTTACAAAGTTCCAATTCAAATAGACATTCAAACCTTCTCTGCAATTATAATAATCCCATTAAATAATTCTTTAACTCTTTCTGTTGCCCATCTAACTCAATCACTCGCATAATCTCTGTCGGGTTACGTATTAAACTTTGGTTTTGATAGTCAGTGACGAACAGATTTTTGTTGTAGACAGAGAATGTGAGTGCAGAGTGCTTGTGGTTTTCTGTGGTGGGTTATGAGGAACAACAAAATGAATGATTTCAGCGTAGAAGAGAATGAAGCGGCAACTGGGAAGAAAAAGAATAATGGAAGTTCTTTGTCACGTCCACAAGGTCATGCTCAGCACAGGCGATCTAAGAGGTGCAGTTATTCTTTTGCTTTTTATTGCCATTGTTTAATTTATTTTCATTTTTATGGAATTTGGATTTCTATACATATTAATCTAAATGATCTGTCTTTGTTCATAGTTGTATGCTTTCCTTAGCAATATTTTCAGGCTTGTGTAGGATAAACATTAATAAGGTTATATTGCTATTCCTTTTTCTATGTTAATTTACTTAGAAAAAATTTGAGATCCAGATATAGGATCCATGTAGCTGACTCTTTGTGATTCAGGTCGAAGCTTACTAATTGAAGTTGAAACAAGCTGCCAAGTGTGTACATTGTGGGGGGTTTTGAGTTTTAAGGGGAATGATTTGGAAGCAGTGAGGTGGAGATCTTTGTGACAAGAGACTAATTGACTATGATATAATAATCAAAATAGTTCAGGTTATTTATTGGTGACAAAGTTTGCAGATGGTGCACATCACAATTCTCAATTAGAATTTCTTTTAGCCCTTTCATTTACGGCTTTGTTTTGTTTGGCTTGGAAGGTTGAGTTTAATATAACATTTTTTAACATAAAACTTACCTGAATATTTATCTAACAAAGCCTAACAATTTCTTGGAGTACTTCATTGGCTGCAAAATAAATGGTACCTTCACAGGCAATCATGATACATGTATTGCGTTGTGTATTCAAATAGATTTCTAGATGCCATTTTATCATAGTTACAAAATTGCCCCTGAATATTTTCACCTGAATCTGCTTTAGTACAACATTTTGATTTGGTTTTCTTACTGTACGTTGCAATCATCAGCTTCAGATGCATCCTTTCTGAGAGTTTTAAGCATGATTCTGGTTTTTCCTTTCAGTGCTACAGACAGAAATTTGGATGCCTCACGACGTGGAGTTTTGCATTCCATGAAGAAGGACCAGAAAGAACTACATGTGAGAATGGAAATGTCTACATTTTTTAACAATCTCATCTTACCTTCTCATAATGAACGATCAGAGTTTATACATTTGTGATCGTGAATTCAAATAGTGGAAAAGATTACTTACCTCTTCTGTAAATTGCTTACATATGTTTGTCTTCATTTGAACTCAACAGGCATCACCAATTTCGACAAGAGTTAATAGGCCACAAAGTCCTCTTTATGACTACCCCAGTTATATTAACAAGAATAATTCATCAAACCAAAGAGCTTCTTTGGAAAAAGATGTGAGCATTATACTTGATTCGGGCATGTGTTGATATTTTTGCTCTCACAATAATCTTTCTTTAAGTTAATTCTAAATATTAAATAAATTATATAATCCACTGAATTATAGTATGCATATCATGGAAGGCTCGTGTGTACAAAAGAGTATTTTGCAAAGATGACCTTGTCAATGGTGGATGGTCAAATATCGAGATTTGTATTATAAATTTCTGTACAACTTTTTTCAACAATATAAATATGGTGTTCCGCAAATGACATAAATTGCAGATTGAGCAACTGCAGTCACGTTTGCAAGAAGAGAAATCTATGCGCATGATGCTCGAGAGAGCAATGGGCAGAGTTTCAAGCACCCTATCTCCAGGACACAGACATTTTGCTTCTCAGGTAAACATTACCTGCGAGAATTTGAATTAAATGAGTTGTTGATAAATTAAACCTATGCAACAAATTTTGAGCCTAAAAGTTTACAATTGTTACGTATTAATGAAGAGAAAAACAAAACAATTCCAACATGTTAGGTTATGTGTGTGAATTCTACGAGTAAGCTTCAGTACAGTACAGCAGTATTATTTATCAAACTTGACTTATTCATATTGTTTGATTTGTGCTCGGCCCCATCATATATAGTTTTTTTCTAATTTCATTTGTCAGCAACCAAACAATTAATTTAGAAAAAAATAATGTGAAATTTATCTGTACATTTCAGACCAAGGAATTGATTGCTGAGATTGAGTTACTTGAAGAAGAGGTTGCGAACCGTGAGCAGCATGTTCTCTCTCTTTATAGAAGCATTTTTGAGCAGTGTGTTAGTAGGCCTCCTTCTGAGCAAAACTCAAGCGTGGCTTCTCCAGCTCATACAAAGCATGTATCTAAGAAACATCCAAGTATTATTTCAAGTTCATTTTGTTCATCAAAAAAGTTCCCTTTGAGACCTTTGCAAGCTCTGGTTTCTATGAATGACTATGGGAAAAGAACCTCTAAAAGTAATGATGCTCCTCAATTCTGTGGAAAAAGTGGCATTCAATTTCAAAAGACTTGTTCAGATCCTGTCAAGGTAGGAATAGGATCACTAATTTTGTTAATTTTCTTTCTCCCCGTATGAATTTCTCTCTATGTTGTTATTGTTGTTTTGCTA
Source organism: Bursera palmeri (assembly GCA_026225775.1). Taxonomy (NCBI): domain Eukaryota; kingdom Viridiplantae; phylum Streptophyta; class Magnoliopsida; order Sapindales; family Burseraceae; genus Bursera; species Bursera palmeri. Next base: position 10,555 of record JANKKB010001288.1, read on the forward strand.
GTCCATACCCTACTTCTCCCGTGCGTTATTAACAAAAACTTATATGTGCTCCATCTTAGAGTTCTCTTGTTCTGCCACATAATGCCATGGGGTTGTTCCTAATTTTCTCATCCTAATCGTTTGTCAGGAACATGAAAAGGGGCCAGCCATGGAGAAAAATTCTATGCTACGAACTCTGAAGGATCATCTCTACCAGTGTCCAAGCAAGTTGTCTGAGGAGATGGTCAGATGTATGGCTGCAGTATACTGCTGGCTTTGTGGTGCAGCATCAACCAATCCTGGAAAAAACCGATCACCTTTCTTGTCGCGGTCATCAACTAATGTTTTACTTCCCCGAGGTGGTATTGGAGAGGATTGTGATTGGTCTTGCAAGTCCATGGTTGAAATATCTTGGATATCAACTGATAAGAGTCAGTTCTCTCGAGCATCTTATGCGATCAACAATTACAGGTATGTTCCTTTACCTTTAAAATTGAAAAGATAATGACCTGGTCATAAATTGGAACAATGATCTGCATTGAAAAAATTTTTGTTTATAAAGTGTGTCACTTCTTGTAACACATGTATTGCTGATTAGCTATATCTAGGGACATGCCAACAACATATTTATATATGAATAGGTGAATACAGATGAACAGTGATTTCCTTTTATGTTATTCCCATGTAGAAGTGTTGATAACTAGTAATTTCATATTTTCAATGTCAGAGTTCTAGTAGAACAACTGGAGAGGGTGACTTTGAGTCAGATGGAAAGCAATTCTCAAACTGCATTTTGGATCAACGTGTACAACGCCCTTGTTATGCATGTAAAACTCCCACCTCGGTTCTGTCTTAAGAATTTTTACTAATAATATATAACCTTACTTATTTGCTTTGACCAGGCATATTTAGCATATGGAATTCCCCACAGCTCTCTGAGAAGGTTAGCCTTGTTTCACAAGGTAGTGCACTTCTTTGTTTAAATCAAGGTGGCCATATTATAAAAGAATTATTTATATAGATGTCACTGTTTCTAACCTAAACTTTGCTGAATGTAGAAAAGCATTTGGCAACTTAAGAAAGCCTATTAAATCTTATATAGGCAAGCTTTCCACCAGTTTTTCCTTCTAGTAATGTCAATATCTGGTGTTTGCTGAAATTATGCTTTATACAATTTATCCAAAAGTACAATTCTAACAACAGTTCCAGTTAAATCAGATCTTTTGAATTAATTATCTTTCATATTTCATTGTTTAATGTGTGAATGGGAATAGAACTATCAGGACGAATGCTATAATTGAAAAACTGCTATAAAAAGGGCACTTGTTCTCCAATGAGTTTTATGGACTTCCAGTAGTTTCTGAACCTTTCTTCAGTCTTCCTTCTTTTCTTCATCAATGGCAATTTTTCAATTCCCATCCGATAGTTTTATAGATAGACAGTGAAATTGATGGTTCTTCTGTATAGTGCAGGCTGCTTACAACATTGGTGGCCACATTGTTAGTGCAAATGCAATTGAGCAGTCTATATTTTGCTTCCATACACCTCGAATTGGACGGGTACTTACCTTTGTCATTTAGTGCTGGTTTTGGCCAGGATGCTTATTGTTGGTATTATTTACCTTACCTATTTGGTACTTATGTCATCTCTTGTAGAGAACAATTTAGAGATATTTTATATCTATTACTAATAGAGGCAAGGTTAGAAAACTTTTAATTTCAAGGGGAGCTCTAATTATTAAACAATAATAAACATGCTTCTAGTATAATGAAGCTGGTTATTGGGGTTTGTTTCTCCACTTTTATGAACCATTAATGGAATTTGTTTTGTGAAACCAAAAAGGTAGAATTCATGGTGAATTCTTATGTCATAGTTGATCAATTTTGGTAATCTTACTAGATTAACTACTTGGATTAAGAAGATGCTTTTATTGTCATTATTTGTGATGGTTTGAAGTTCCTTTATTCACTTTACTTGCCTGCTTTTGTATAAATTATAGTGGATCGAGTCCATCCTTTCAGCTGCTTTGAGGAAAAAATCCAGTGAAGAAAGGCAACTTATTAGTTCAAAATTCGGTCTTCCAAACTCCGAACCCCTTGTTTGCTTTGCCCTCTGCACTGGAGTATTTTCTGATCCTGTGGTAATTTCTTGTTGCTAATACTCTTTTACATGGTATGCAGTTTTTATACTGTTGGTTGTCAATCTATAAGTTAGCAGCATAGAAGTCAGTGATATAACTCAGTTAGGTGAAGTATACAGTATAGTAAATTTATGTCTTTTTCAAATCTTAAACTAGTTGAATTGATCAAATTTCATTCACCTGTATTGCCATGAAAGATCAAAAGGTGTTGGCCTGTCACGTCTAATTTGATTGCATCTGTCTTTTGCCAAGTCATTATCAGTGGATTTCTTTCTTCTATTTTTCAGAATTGTATGGTATCTTGCATTTCCATAAATGGTTGCTACTATTTCTCATCTGGTGATCAGAGAAATGGTTCCATGTGATTGTATTGATGTAATACAATATTTCAGTATGTTGAACAGGATCACCTTTATATGATTTTCAAACCTGCCACCTAGAAAATTAAAAACTTTTAATAGGGTTGTTCGTGGAGGCAATGTGAATGAGTGATTAAATGAAGGACCACTAAAAATTTTCAAAACTCCATAGATTCAGGCATATTATTATAAAAAGTTAACCTGAGATATTGATATTACTACTCATGTGGTTTCCACATAAAAGCTTTCTTTCAACCTCAAGCTTTTCTTTTTTTACCCTTTTTGTCTGAAATTTTTAATTTTAGTAAGAGAGTTTGAAGCCTTATTTTTGCAAAAGCAGCAAAGCTTATTTTGCTGCTTTTAGCAGCCACTTTAGATATGCCAACTTTGAAGCTATAATTGGTTAACATTGATCTATGATTTATAGATTGCTCTGTTTGATATGAGTACATTCTTAGCATTTTCTTTGAATCTCTCCCTCAAAAAAAAATTATCATCTAATGCGTTGAACATTTACGATTAAAAGCTTTATTTCCGAACTTTTGCAGCTAAAAGTCTACACGGCAGCAAATGTTAAAGAGGAACTAGAAGTTGCGAAAAAAGAGTTTCTGCAAGCAAATGTAGTTGTGAAGAAGCCAAGGAAAGTGTTTCTGCCGAAGGTACTTGAAAGGTTCTCAAGGGAAGCCTCCATTAGCTCAGATGATCTTCCCAAGTGGGTTGCAGAAAATGTTGATAAAAAGCTGCAAGATGCAATACAAAAATGCATCGATCACAAATCCAACAAAAAAGCATCTCAAATCATCAACTGGCTACCGTATAGTTCAAGGTTCCGGTATGTCTTCTCCAAGGACTTAATGGAGAAGCCTTGGTGTGGGTGTGAATTTCTTTCCTCATGCTTGACTTCAGGTGCAGGAGGTATCTCAATGTCATTAGCACAAGCCATCAAGCATTGCTAGGCTGGGTAGCAAGAATATCCAACATGAGTAGTTCGAGGTTGTTGTGATACATTTTATTGTAAATCCTAATCTTTGACAACGTTTTGTTGTACCATTGTAATTTAATTTGACGCAGCAGCACTATCACATCAGGTAGGGCCATCTTTAACTGGGAGATTGACTTTGACATCTCTCTCTTCTCATCAATATAGTAGAAAGCATTTTCAACTTCTTTCTTTACCAAATATTCAAGCACTAAAGAGTTACCTATCTCAACAAGTTAACATTTTTTGTCAAACAAAAGTCTAGGAAAAAAGGATTCTTAGCAGAATGGAAAGCCAAAATGGAGTAGGATTGTTACAACTCAATGACGTTAGAACTGTGCTAAATGTTATCAGGGTATGGAGGCCACTTGGCCGTGGTATTCTCAACCGCACATTGTAATTCTGTACTTGAGTCAGCTTTATTGCATAATGGAAATTGAGACTTTGTATAAAGTTTTCTTTCATGAATGATGAAGCGTAAACAAGTCCCTTACGAAAGTGAAATTATGATGTTCATTCAAGGAAATAAAATTCCCTTTTCGCTTTCTCAGAGAAGAGATGTTCATTTATGGTATTCTTAGCTTATATAGAGCCTACAGTTAGAGGCTTCAATAACGGATTAATTTATTGCTCCCATGTGCAGCTTCAAAATTGCAGCCTTCACTTGAAGGCAGAACAGAGCACCTTCAAAACCATTTTCCATAAATATTTGGCAACATCTTCCTATAATTTATTGGGTGATTATAGAAATAACAAATATTATTGGACTTCTTTAAAATTTTATTTTACCATCTGATTTCGAGCTTAACAACCCAAAATATATATATATATATATATATTACGATTGTCGATTTGTTTGGCATCTAAATTTCAAAAACTATAATTATTTTTCAAAATATTCTTATAATTTTGCTTTTTTTATATTCTCTGATTTATTAAAACAAAAAATTGATATATATCTTAAATATTGCACTTTACTGCATTACTTTGTAATTCAAACTATAGGAACCTTTATTTATTTATTTTTTCATCTGAAATCTAAATAAGTTTAAATTAAACTTAAATTTAAATAGATTTGCATTTATGAATCCGAATGATATTTTTTTATTTTAATAAATGAATTAAAATATCTAAAAACTAATATTTTTACATATATGTCCTTATTGATGCCATTTTTGCTTGTGATTTTATAGACATATTAGAAGCATTTGTAAATCAATGTTTGACAAAATCATTATTGAAGTGTTAATTTTTTTATCCTTAAAAAATAAAATATTAGTAATTATATTATGAGTTTGATTTCTATAAATATATATATGGTTGTGTAAAAAATATCATTATTATTTTATAAGATTTGATATAGGAACAAGTTAGGTGGTAATTAAATGATTTTAAAAATATTTACAAACCACAAGAATATATTATAATAATTTAAAAAATAAAATATTAGGTTATATACCAATACGTCATAAATGAATATTGTAGGGTATTTTAGAGGCCTATGGGAGATAGATGATTTGAAGATATTTGCATTTAGATAAAAAATATAATTTATAAATTTTTCTATTTAAATATTTTTATATGAGAATCATACTTTAAATTAAAAAACAAAAACACAAAAATATCTGAAATATGAGAATACGTTAAATTTAGACTTCGGATAAAAAAATAAAAAAAAAAAACCTTTTAACTAATTCAACATCCTAATATTTGATTTTTTTTAATCATTTAAAAAAAATCAATTATAGTCAAACATTGAAACAAAATCGATTAAAAGATTTCTTTGAAAAAACGATAGACCTATTTTAAATACCACAAATCTAAAAAATAAAGTTTTGTTTGTTCTTTACACAAACAACCCATAAAAGTTGCTTCTTGATTTTTGGCATAAACTTATAGACCTTGAATTTGACCCCCCATTAAATTTTAAAGACTAATTAACATTCCATTAAATAAAAGCTGATACAAACTTCCTAAAAACTTAACTTCAACTAACTGTACTTAATAGTGTTACAATAAAAATACACGACAAATATATAAACACACCTCTAATACACGAAAAAAGAACAAACTCATTCCCTTAATTGTAAATAACATAAAAACTCAATTTTTTTAATAATTTAAAATTAATTAATATTGTGAGGGTATTATCGATATTTTATTTATTAAAATAATATAAAATATAAAAAAATTATAACAATAATAAAGATGTATTTCATTAATTAAATAATTTTTATAAATTTAAATAATTGACTAAAAGTAAATAATTTACTAAATAATTTCAGTTACAAAAATTATTTAGTTTTTAGTAAATTATTTACTAAAATTTACTTGCTTAATTTACTAAAATTATTTAATTTTTATGAAATAATTTACCCTTAATTTATTAAAATCATTTAAATTTATAAATATTATCTAGTAAATGAAATATTTTTTTTTTGTAAATTCTTATAATATTTTTATATATTTTATATTATTTAAATAAATTAATTATCGATAATACTCTCATGATATTAATTAATTTTAAATTATTATAAAAAACGGAATCTTTATATTACTTTATAATTAAAAAGGTAAATTTTAATTTTTGAATATATCAAAAAAATATTTATATATTTATCTTAAATTTTTATTATAATATTATTAAATATAATTAATATTTGAGGAATTAATATTAGTTTTAATTGAACGAAACACTGACCTGTTTTTTTAAATTTAACGGGGGCGTCGAGAGTAAGCTCCCCTTTTTATACGTGAATCTGAGGCCTTTTGCAGTTCTGGTAAGACATTTCACCAAAAAACTAAAGTGGGTCATGGTCATTTTGTACTGATTCCGATTGCTAAGAATAGGATTGTCAATTCCCAATTCTTATGGGTGGGGTTGCAAACTTCAAGAAATGTCATATTTTTCCATCACGTGATACCTTATAATTATGTGTTTATCATTTGGGTTGTATCACTTAAACATTTAACTTTTTACAAGTATGTATATATCCTCCAAATGAGAATCATATCATCGGTTTCACGTATAATTTAAAAGCATCATTTATCTATTCGTTATCAACTTTTATAAGCATCCAGTTTCAAATTTTTATATAAGTTCAGTATAGTAATTATCGTAGACTTTTTTTTTTTAATATTATCGTGCTATTAAAACTTTAGATATGTTAATTGAGAGAATTGTTGACAACTTTGATAAGTTAATTAATAATATAATCAAATTAACATAGAGATAGACCAAGAAGCATGCACCATATATGACCTATCTATATTTATTTATATATTTCCATTTGATTGATATCTTTAAAATATAATAATTTCAATTCCGTCTACAATAAATTATCGAAACGAAAAAATGATATGTTCACTAGGATCATTAATAATATGATTTAAAATAGCTTATGATATAGATTATGGGTAATTTATTACTTATAATATTATTTGAGATATAAATTTAAGGTACAAATTTTTTAAATTATTAACAAATGGATAATTAATATCTTAAAAAAAAAAAAGTCGCCTCAATGTGCCTTAATCGTCTTTTTCCCATTACCATATAATCATGTTTGGAAATCTTGGATTATTTAATTAGAATTTTCACACCAAAATTCTCAATTAATTGTATAACTATATATGTAGATTCTTCCGTTAAAAATATTAAAAAAAGGAAAAAGTAATCGGACGGTATCAAAACGATCATTATCTTGCGCATTTATTTTCTGCTACTCGATAAGAGCCATATACTGCCCTGTCCCAATTAACTGTTAACTGCCACGTTTCCTTCCACTTGATGTAACTATGGATTTTCTATATTTGGTTCAAGATTACTTGACTTTTACAATGACAGCCCACTGAACCAATTTTTCCGTCACAATCCCATCACAGCCGTAAATTCACACATCAACCCAATCAAGGGTCTAGATTTTCCCACTTCCGGCATTTTTTTGCCAATTTTTAAATATAAAAACTTCACAGGCAGTATCTGTTACCTAACTATTATACTTTCCATCATTGGACTCGTAAGAACAAGCCACGTGACACTTGAACACAGTTTATTGCCGTCAGATCTTTACTATTTCTTATCTGCCCCACTTTTTTTTTCAAAATTCGATCACCATCACTCGTTTTATATTACTTTGCTCTTCCGCCTGAAAGAAACACGAGTCTCATTTTCTTTAGCGAAGAATACGAAACAACCAAACAAAACCCCCCTTCTCTCTCTCTCTCTCTCTCTTTCACTTACTCGCTCACAAAATACACTAAACAAACTCGAACCTTCTTTATCTGACGAAACCCTAACTGGATCCGCCGGAAAATTTGAGATTCCGGTTAGTGAGGTTTTTTTGTATTCCGGTAGTTGAAGTGATTAGTGGATATGAATTTTTTGTGTTTGATTGAAAAAGAGTGTTTGATTTTATTGTGAAAAGGTTGGTAAAATTAGGGTTTTGTTGAAGCAGATGAGACTACGATTAGGGAGAAGTTGAGGTCAAACGGGCAGGATTTCTTCACCGGATGGAGGGAGGTAGCGTCTCTAGACTTACTTATTCTGGTACTGTTCATTTCCTACTTTAATTAAAAGTTAAGCAATTAGGGTGTTTTCTGTTATTAGAGCTTGAAAGATGTTATTTGCTTTGCTTTGCAATGGTGAGTTGCGAAGTTGAGTTGATAAAAAAAAAAATTTCTTTCTGCACTTTTTGTAATGTAAAACTTGTGATTTTATGGTATGTTATTTAAAGTTTGGCAACTTTTAATGTCTCTGTGCGTGCGTAGATGGCTTTACAAGGTAAATTTATTCGCAAAACTGATAGGTATGAGCTAGAGTTTTATGACAAGACAGTTTTACTGGGTTGACTTTACAGAATATGAAATAGGTTTTTTTTTTTTTTTTGGTGTTATTTAGTTATGATGGTAGTTAATCAGGGGCGCATTCTCTGTACAGATATATTTTTACTTTAATTATTTCATGTTATACCTTGTACCACGTTAATACCTGTACCATTATGTAGTGTAGAAATTTGTATGTGGCGTTATTTTATATTTCTTTCATTTATAAATGCAAGTGAATCACTGCTCACTTTATTTAATTTAGAGTTTTTAGTGACTGAGTTCGCATTGAGTAGAGGTATAAGACCAATATTTCTACCTGCCATGTGTCACAAAGTGGGCCTGGTCTACTGCTCTAAGTTATCTATAGATATTGGGTTTTGGGACGTGACCAATTTACTAAAAGTACACAAGTTTGATTGTTTTATAGTGTCAGGTAATTGATTGCTTAGCCCCTTTGAAGTATAGTATCTGCTTGATAGAAATATATATGCATTACAAGAACATTTCGGATAGGGATATGGTTAATGAAGAATGTCTTCTCATTTTGGTCAGGTACAGCTTCAGACATGGAACGGGTAACTGTAAATTTTGTATTTATGTTCATGAGCATGGGAAACTTATATAGGATTCTAGAACTTCATAATGCATCTTATATATATAGTTTTTCAACTGGTCTACTTTGTTCTTGATATTATAATTTGAGTTGCATTCTCTCTTTCTCTTACTCTTGTCTCTCTTGCTCACCTTTGTATCATTTTAGGGATACACCCATGGATTATAATGACAATGAATTTCAAAGCCAGAATCTTCAGTTAGCTGGTGAAGGTAGCACCAAATTTCCTCCTGTTTTACGGCCATATGCTCTTCCCAAGTTTGATTTTGATGACAGCCTTCATGGGCATTTAAGATTTGACAGTTTGGTTGAGACTGAGGTTTTTCTTGGCATTGAGAGTAACGAAGATAACCAGTGGATTGAGGATTTCTCTAGGGGAGGTAGTGGGATAGAGTTTAGAACAAGTGCCGCAGAATCTTGCTCAATTTCAAGGCACAACAATGTTTGGTCTGAGGCCACTTCCTCAGAATCTGTTGAAATGCTATTAAAATCTGTTGGACAGGAAGATAATATTCCTGGAAAATCTATAATTAGCGAGTCAGATGCCTGTGATGAACTGGGTTGCTTGATAAAGCAAATGGAGAAGGGTTCAAAACATGATGGTAATATCCTTTCTAAATTAGGGGATGTTATAGATGTTCGGCCTGCATTACCCCAAAATGAGATTTTGGGAGACTTTTCTGGACTAAAGGAGGACTTAGGAGGACATCCTCCGGTTGCTGTTACTTCACAGAAGAATGAATGTGAGTCATCTGTTGATGGAGGTTCAAGTGATGCAGTTTCAGATGCTATCAGTGGAAAGAGCAGTTTATCTCTGACCAAAGAGAATAATGTTGTCGATGAAGTGAAAGTGGATACTTTGGTTGAATCTCCAAATGGCAGGACAGAAGAAGATTCTTCTGCTTCAGGGATGCAATTTGATAATACGGTTACCTCTGCCCAAAATACTAATGTAAGCAGTGGTGAGTTGAATAGGCAAGGTCCCTCCCATGGGAATACTGATGTTAGTGAAAATGTAGATGCTCAACAAACAGAGATTGGAGAGCAAGGTGGGGAAAGCCATTTTGTCCAAGAGGCTGAAAGCAATGATCAGAATTTGGATGGAAATGTAACTGAAAGTTGCATCCCTCATTCGGGGATTCCTCTTTGTTTGGCCTCAGGGACTAAACCATTGGAGGGAGCAAATGCAATTGAAGAGACCACTGGTATTCCGGGAGAACCTTCTAATAGAATGCCGAAGGGAGATTCAGATTTGCATATAATTGAAGGATCCAATGAGGATGTCCAGGCTGAAAAATCTGAAAATCAGGTCATTTCGATTAGCGATACATCTAAAGTAAATTTACAGGAGACATCATCAGTGGCTTTTGAACATGATAATAGTTCTGAGAAGCCTGTAATTGAGGATGGCAATGCCAATAATTCTAAAGCATCTTTATTGTCGTTGGACAAGGATAAAGTCTCTAAAGGTGAAGGTGATGGAAGCAGCCGTAGTTATGCAGGAAGCATTTCTACTTCAAATATGGAATGTTCTGCGGCTGAGCTGCTGAGTGAAACACAAGTAACTTTAACTTCTAAAGGTATTAATGATGATTCTGAAGTTTGCAGGGAGGATTCTAATGCTGAAGTCAATGTTTCATCTTGCATTTTGGGTGACTTCAAAAGAAATGAAGAAAATGTTGTTCCCAAGCAGGTTGATGTTCAGAAATCTGACAAAGATGTTTCTGCTGATGTAAAGGAGAGTACAGAGTTCCCTTCTGATTCTAGTAATATAGATCCCAAGGTTGGTGGATGTGTTATGGATACAGGGGTAGCATCCTCCTCTTTGGGTGAAGTTGGCATGATGGATGAGTTGATAATTTCAAACTCACACTCTGATACTACTGCCGGCAAGGAATCAGGTATGTCAAGAATTCACTCATGTGCATTTGTAAGCATCAAGCCAATGTTACCTGCTAATTCTCACTTTCTCATTTGCAGCACTGCAAAATGCTGACTTGGTATCTCATAATGCACCAGAAAGTGTTCTTATGGCTCCTACAAATATTGTTGCTGAAAATGCTGCTCTCATCCATCAAGAGGTTCAAATGGTGGAGGCTTGTAATAAGGACAGCGCAAGCAATCCACAAGTAGTGCTAAATGAAGTTGGACAGGAGGGAACAAAGGAGATGAAAGTGTTTCCTGTCTCTGATTCAACAGGAAGGGAGGCTGAAGGTGCTGAAGCACAGGTCTCTGAAAAGTCTGAGGACGTTACCATGAAAGAAAATGAAGAAAATAAATCTTCAGAAGTTTCTGGTGAGTAGTTTGTATATAAGTAGATAATATCAATATTTCTGCTTGCAATCATTTGAAGTCAAACTTATGTGAGTCCCTCATATGATATGCACATATACCAGCATGTGAATATATATTAGAAAAATAATAATAATGATAAGAAAAAAAAATCATCCTACACAAGTTATACCGATAATTTATAACAATTTACTAATAATAATGAGAAAGAAAAAAAAAATCATCCTACACAAGTTATACCTATAATTTATAACAATTTACTATCTCATCATTTCTGCTGAATTTTTATGTGTTCTGGATTGATATGTACAAAATTTGAATTTTTAAAAAATTATGTGTGTCATTTTCTTTTTGGAACTATACATTCTTTTCTTTTCTGGTATTGGGACCCCATGATATTTGATGTCACCAACATTTTTTTCTCAGATGCTGAGCCAATTCCAAAGAACAGTGAGATGCTCACACAACCTTTGCCTTTATCCTCAGAGGAAGTACTCTGTGATACTGTCCAAAATGGTCAGGAAGAGTGTGAAGCAATGTTAGTATCCAGAGATAAGAACAGTGGGCAGATTGGTGTGCCATGCATTGATGGTTAGCCCTTTGATATTATTAATATCCTTATCAGTCAAGATAATTGTATTATGGGCCTATCTGTTGCCCCTCTATCTGATCTTTTCCAACTCCAAAATAATGGAAAAGGGAGAGAATTCTTCCTTGTGCTAATAATGGTGATCTGGGATGGGAAGGATTCAACTTCCTGATTTTTGGAGTCTTTTTTCTTTTGTAAATAGTTTCTACTTATAATTGTATTAAAAATTAATTTTACTGTGGATGTCTGAAACCCAGATTACTTAGTCTCTCGCTAAATAATTTTCTCCCTGGTTAGAGAGCCATATAAAAGCAATCTAGTGATGAGATCCTAGGGGAATACATGCTATCTTATCACTTGGTCTTTTTGTTTTTGTTTAAGTGTTTGTAGACTGTTGTAATTATGTGATCAAATGAAGCAGGCGAAGCCTTAACAATTCATGAATCTTCTATTAGTTCTATCCCTTTGTTGGAATCTGATGCTAAGTTTCATTCTTTGGAAGGTGGAACCGGTTGTGCTGATCCTGAAAAACCTACCTGTGGGTCCCCTACTGTCATTAGAGCTGCCAAAGCTTCTCAGAGTGATAGTGAAAAGAAAGGAGTGAAAGCACCCACGGATCAGAGCATTCCAGTTTCTGAGGACATTGATGGAAATGCGAATAAATTCTGTTCTGTTACTCCTGATTCAAAAGAAAATGATGCCTCGCAAGACGAGAAGACTTTCACGTTTAAGGTTGATTATTTGGCAGATTCATCTGAAAGCGAAGCTGGCAGAAATTGGCAACAATTTTCCACTGTACAAGCTTCTACAGTGTCACCTGTAAGTCTTCTCGTTATTCAGATATAATTTGTTGCCATCTTGGCTTATTGTTGTTTTTTGACATTTCTAGATTTTTGCTGTAGATTCTTCTTTGAAACATATAGGTGGATTAATTTTGTAATTATTCATTTTTAATATTCAACTCTATGATCCTTATCCTGAGTTACTTTTTGAAGATTATAGAGGTGTCTCCTTCAACCTCTGGTGGTGGCCAACTGAATACTGCTACTGCCCGAGATGTGTCTCGTGGAGGTCCACAGGTTTCAGATAAAGAGACTGCACGCAGTGGTTCCAAAGTTGCCTCCGAGCGTAAGACAAGGCGAGCATCTAGTAAGGGAACAGGAAAAGACTCTGCTAAAAAGGGAATCATAAAGGATAATACTTCAGTGAGGCAATCAGAAAAAGGGGACAAAACAAGCAATATAGCCCTAAGCCCATCGGGTATTTCCCAGCTTGTCCAATCTAATGAGATGCCGCACTTTGGGCATGTGGAGGGCAGTGGTATCAAACAATTTAGTGTTCTTTCTACTTCTGTGTCTGGTCTGCCGGATCTGAATACTTCTTCATCCACAATGTTTCTTCAGCCTTTCACAGACTTGCAGCAAGTGCAATTACGTGCACAGATATTTGTTTACGGAGCTTTGATGTAAGTGCGGTTTTTAATATTTAACTTTTTTTTTTTAATGTATCTATTATCATTTTATGTTCAACCTAATTTGGGCCACAATCATTTTGATGGATATGGCTTTTACTACTATGTTTTGTCAAATTATGAGATCAGGGTGTCCTGAAGTAATGAATTAGAACTTAATGATGTTGACATTTCTACTTTACTCCCTCTAAAATTATTTCTGCAGTCAAGGGACGGCACCTGATGAGGCCTATATGATATCAGCATTTGGTGGACCTGGTTAGTTGTATTTGGTTTTCCTATATATTTACTGCAAGCTGACATATTACACAAAGTTACTTATTGGCAGTTGTGTGCAGATGGTGGAAGAAACTTGTGGGAGACTGCCTGGCGTGCATGTATGGAGAGGATTCATGGTCAAAAATCTCTTCTAACTAATGCAGAAACCCCCGTACAGCCACGTTCAGGTCTGTTTCTTGCTATCTGCTTTTGAGTTTCTTTCTTGATTTGTTAGTAACATTTTCAGAATTGATTTTCATAGGTGCAAGAGCTCCTGACCAAGCAATTAAACATGTCGCGATTCAAGGCAAAGTTGCCTCACCTCTTGGTAGAGCCAGTAGTAAGGGTACTCCTTCACCAATAATGAACCCCATGATTCCCCTTTCATCGCCACTTTGGAGTATTTCTACCCCATCAGGAGACACCTTGCAATCTAGTGGCATGCCTAGAAGTGCTGTTATGGATTATCAGCAGGCACTTTCTCCGCTGCATCCTCAACAGACCCCATCTATTAGGAATTTTGTTGGGCATAACAGTTCTTGGATGTCTCAGGCCCCTTTTCGTGGTACCTGGGTTGCTCCTCCACAGACTTCTTCTTTTGAAGCTAGTGCTCGTTTTCCTGTGTTGCCTAACACCGAAACGGTTCATCTCACTCCTGTAAAGGAAACAATGGTGCCCCATTCCTCTGCTGTAAAGCATGTGTCCTCTGGACCTATCATTCAGAGTGTGAATGCTGCTAGTGTTGTTCCTGGGTCTTCACCCATGCTTGACCCAAGAAAGGTTACACCATCACCTGGTCAGCAGTCAACTGAACCAAAGTCTCGCAAAAGAAAGAAGGCTCCAGTTTCGGAGGATTTTGGCCAGGTTATGGTGCATTCTCAATCTCAAACCCAACCAGTTTCAGCCCCAGGTGTCACTAGTCATATGTCTACATCTGTAGCCATCACAACTCCTGCAAGCGTTGTGTCTAAAGCCTCCACAGAGAAAGTAATTATGCCTGTATCTCCTGCAACTTCCACTGGCCACCTTAAGAAAGGGGACCGGGAGACACTGCAGAGAGTTGCTTTATCGGAGGAGACCCTTAATAAACTTAAGGAGGCTAGAACACAAGCGGAGGATGCTGCTGCCTTTGCTGCTGCTGCTGTTGGTCAAAGCCAAGAAATATGGAATCAGTTGGAAAAGCAGAAAAATTCTGGTTTGGTACCAGATGTTGAAAGTAAACTAGCTTCTGCAGCACTAGCAATAGCTGCTGCTGCTGCTGTAGCAAAGGCAGCAGCTGCAGCTGCCAATGTTGCATCAAGTGCTGCCATGCAAGCAAAACTTATGGCTGATGAAGCATTGGATTCAAGTGGTTGTGGCAATTCTAGTCAAAGTAACACAAGCTCTCTTTCTGACAGTGTAAAAGATTTGGGAAAAGCTACTCCAGCATCCATCTTGAAGGGTGAAAATGCTAAAAGTGGGTCGAGTTCAATTATTTTTGCTGCACGGGAAGCTGCTAGAAGAAAGCTTGAAGCTGCTTCAGCTGCTTCAAAAAGAGCTGAAAATATGGATGCTATTGTAAAAGCTGCTGAACTGGCAGCAGAAGCTGTGTCACAAGCCGGAAAAATTGTTGCTATGGGTGATCCTTTGCCTTTGAGTGAGCTACTAGAAGCTGGTCTGGAGGGTGGTTGGAAAGTACCCCAATCATCCACTCTACTGGTTGCAAACTCAAATGATGTGAATAGTGAAATGAACTTGGATAATGTTGGAGAAGGTCCAGATACCTCTGGAAAGCATTCAAAAGAGCTTCCTTTGGATAATAGACAAACACAGATGACTAACCAAAGAAAATCATCTACTTTGAGAGAGATATCTGGGGAGTTGTTGGAGGATCGTGCTCGATTGATTGATGGTCTTCCAGGTCCTTTTGCAGCCAGTGCAAAGAATTCAAAAGTACACAAGAGCAGCAAAGCTTCAGATTTGGCTAAAACCATTGGGGTGGTTCCTGAATCTGAGATTGGATCGAGATCTTCGTCTATCAGTATTCAAATTGAGTGTGAAAAGGAGGTGGAACCCTTGAAAGAGAACAGCATCAAGGAGGGTTCTCGTGTAGAGGTTTGTGAGCTTAGAGTAATTGAGTTTTTATTTATTTTTATAGTAAAATACTGGCGCACATGATTTCTTTAGTTAATATTACTAATTGGATTTAACCTCCAATGTTTTATACTTGTCTTTTACCTGAACAACTTGGCCATTTGATAAATTTAGGTTTTCAAAGAAGGGATGCAAATAAAAGCAGGCTGGTTTACGGCTGATGTATTGAATTTGAAGGATGGGATGGCTTATGTTTGTTACACTGAACTTCCATCAGAAGAAGGTAAGCTATGGTTACTTAATCTCAACATGTGCTTAAATGCATCAACTGAATGTAGATTCATCTAAGGACGAGAATTGCAGAGTAAAAGGATAAGAGTTTTTCTTATATATGGAGGGCTTATGATATGAAAAATTCTGACACACCCTGTAAATTGTGTGAAAGTAGGAGTCTCCAAATTAGTAGGTCCTGGAATTTTAAAAAACTAATGTGTTGGTGTGCTCGCATAACTGCAAAATGCTTTATGTGAATCATGATGCCCGTAGCTGAAGGTGAGGAAATTTGAAGGGAAGATCTATTTGAGAGAAAAGAAGGTTACAGTAGTGTTTTCCTCAACAGGCAAGCTTGCTGATGTCTCATATATGATTAATAATTGAGCTTGGAGACTGAGGCCTCTAGAACTAGGGCCCAGTATGTATAATTATTGAAATAACAATTAGATGTGGTTACTTGTACACAAGAATTTTCTTAAAAAGAATGTGATACTTGAATTTGGCTTGATGTGTGTATTAGTTTAGACATTTGTTATATAAAAATTTAATTTTTTATGTGTAGGCTCAGAGAAGCTAAAGGAATGGGTGGCCCTTCAAGGTGAAGGAGACAAGGCACCGAAAATACGCATTGCACGTCCTATTACCGCCATGCCATTCGAAGGAACGAGGAAGAGACGCAGAGCAGCTATGGGAGAGTATACCTGGTCTGTTGGGGATAGAGTTGATGCTTGGATGGGAGATAGGTATTTCAATACGTTGTTTAATGTTATTCTTGTTAGTATTTCTCATAATGCCCAAGATGGCAAATGTAGGATACAAACAAAAGCAAATAATTGGGTTGAGATTACACTTCTGTATGAATTGGTAATTTGGTATTACTATGTCCAACCTTTAACCTTTTTTTGGTTATTATGCCATTGAGTTCAATCCAATCAGAACCAAAAATGCACGCCACATTTTATGCCTATCGAGTTTCTGTTAATTGTTTGAATTGTCATCATTTTTTTTCTGTGTAATAAACTTATATGAAAAGGTTTATAATTCCATTATAGAGTACAACTGTAGATGGTATCTGATCCGTCTTTCCCCTCCTCACAACTGATCATTGGAAGAAAATTTTCACAACCTTGATTTCATGGCCAATGATGTCAATGTGTTTATACATTTGATATCATTGTTTGCAATCACTCTTCAGAAATCGGTGCCTTCTATTTATTACTTTAAAGTTATTTCATGTTTTTTGTCTTATGTTTCAGCTGGCGGGAAGGAGTTGTTACTGAAAAGAACAAGAAAGATGAAACTATGTATACTATTCATTTCCAAGGTCTGTGTGATTAGTTTTTCATCTTTTTGTTGTACAATCTTTGGTGTTTATATGCTTGCTTTTATAGAAATGTAGAGCTTTTGGTGTAGTAACAAATCATTATGTGGTTCTGCATGTAGTTCAAGGAGAAACATCATCTCTTAGAGCGTGGAATCTCCGACCTTCTCTCACGTGGAGGGATGGGGAATGGGTTGAATGGTCCAGTTCAACAGAACATAATCGCACTTCCAATGAGGTGTTATGTCTTCCTTGTGCTTTTGCTTGATTCACTCTGACATAGAAACAATTTTTTTGGTTGCTTATACCGAACAAAATGCTGGTTTCCAGGGTGATACTCCACAGGAAAAGCGATTGAGGTTGGGCCATCCTGCAGCAGAGGCTAAAGGGAAGGATAAAATGTCAAAAGGCATTGGCACTGCCGAATCTAGGAAATCTGATGAACCAACATTGCTGGATTTGTCAGCAAGTGAAAAAGTATTTAATATTGGCAAGAATAATAGAGATGAGAATAAACCTGATGCTCTAAGAATGATACGGACCGGTTTGCAGAAGGAAGGGTCTAGAGTTGTTTTTGGTGTTCCTAAACCTGGTAAGAAGAGGAAGTTCATGGAAGTAAGCAAACATTACGTTGTAGATCAGGCTAGCAAGATCAATGAACCGAATGATTCAGTTAAGTTTGCAAAATATTTGATGCCTCAAGCTCAAGGATCAGGATCTCGTGGATGGAAAAATGCTTCTAGAAATGAACCAAAGGAAAAACGTGCAGCTATATCCAAGCCCAGGGTACTCAAGTCTGGAAAGCTGCCACCAAGTGTTTCAGGTAGATCAATACCGCAGAAGGAGAATTTTGTGAGTTCTTCAGTTTCTGTTCCCGATGACAGTGACATAGATCTCATTGCAAAGATCAAAGATTCCACAAGGCATGTTGATGACTCATCAGGAAAGCATGACTTGATGGAGTTTCGATCCTTGTCCACCTCCGAAGGAGCAGCAGAGGGACCAATCTCGTTTTCTACAGTGCCTCTCTCATCAGATGCTCCATCTAAGAAAGTTTCTGCGCCAAGTACCAAAACTGAACGGGTGACTAAAGGGAAACTTGCACCAGCTGGTGGAAAACTAACCAAAATTGAGGAGGACAAAATCTTTAATGGTAATTCTGCAAAATCGACTTCTGAAGCTGTTGAACCCAGAAGATCTAACCGCAGAATTCAGCCAACATCAAGAGTGAGCATTTTGTACCTCTTTAATTCTTATATAAAGTTTGGATTCTTTTTTCTGCCTCAGATTTTTTCAATTCTTGTTCTCGATTTATGTTTCTTTCTATGCGCAAATAGCTTATTTCCCTTTTTTTCCTTATCTACGGAAACTAGCCTGATTTGTATTGAAACTCATCTGTTCTTTCCTTATCTATGGAAACTAGCCTGATTTGTATTGAAACTCATCTGTTCTCTATCTCTTCCACTTCCTGAAATTGTTACTCTCGTATTCTATTTCTGGTTGCTAAATCCTTTGTAAAACATCTTTTGTAACCGCATTGTAATTGAAGATCTTTTTGATCATGGAATATGCTATTTACTTCCTCAGTCCTTCCAGGAACAGTAATCATATTTTGTGATCAGTACTTGATTGCATGTTCGCAACCTATTTTTTAGTTCCATGCAGTATTGATCTACTTTATTTTCAATGTGATGTGCTCATTGAACCTGGTTCTCGCAGCTACTGGAAGGTCTACAGAGTTCGTTGATCATCTCAAAAATTCCTTCTGTTTCACATGACAAAAGTCACAAAAATCAGAACAGGAGTGTGCCCAGAGGTGAGAGATAAAGTTTCAGGATTCTTTTCTTCGTTCTTCTCCACCTGAGTGGTATATCTGTACTATCGCTGTGTTTCTTCCATGCACAAGCATGAATGAATCTGACTGCTTGACTGCAACAGGGAATAACAATGGTTGAGACGAGCTCTTGCAATGATAGGATCTTGTCCAAAGGAAAAACAATGGTTACCGGGAACCGCCGTGCACCAGCATAGTTTTTGTGTATATTTATGATAGAGGAGAAAAGTTAGGAATGGAAATTCTTGCTTCCTTGGGTTTAGTTATGAGATCAAGCCGGTAGATGTTAATATTGATTTTAGTTTTTTTTTTTTTTTTTTTTTTTTTATTGTTTTTAAAANAGCCGGTAGATGTTAATATTGATTTTAGTTTTTTTTTTTTTTTTTTTTCTTCTTTTTACAATTATGATTCGGTCGCCCTAGGTCTTACCCTAATAGGTTGTATATGGAAATTTTCCATGTAGTTTGGCTTGAAATTACATAGACTCTTTGCTGATCTTTATGCTATCTTGCTTAATCGAGGGTCATAATGCACAACTTGGCCGTGATCATTGTTTGAGGGGTGTGCGAATTACATCCACAACCGTGAATTGTGATAATTGTTTGTGGCGCCTGTAACGTTCACAAAACCTAATGTATTTCAATCGGCTTTCGTAGTTTCAGACACAAGCCAATTAATGGAAGCTCTAATTTGTGGACAAATTTGATTAAATAATGGTGGGTATAGCATCTATTTTTATGAGCTTTGCTTTAAAAGTTGAAGATAATTTGAGGGTCCTATAAATGCATAATCTCGGTGCATGATGACTGTTCTGGTGTCAATTCAATAAGTGTACCAATTTCTTGAGTAGGCTTGTCAAAATCTTCGTTTAGATGAAGGTTAGTTGATTATGATTCAAGTGCTCATTATGATTTTCATTAAGTAATTTTGATATGCAAAGATGTAAGGATGCAAGCAAATGGAGTCATGGGATGATGGGATATTGAAGGATTATCATCTTTTAATTAAATCTATAAAGATGTATTATTGTTAAGAATAATGTTGTATCCCCCAATTTTTTCATATAGTTGATATGGTCTGTTGCATGATTGTTGCACTTATTATTGTATAGACTTTATCTTATTTGTTAGTCCTTAACTTTCAATTATATAACGTGAAATTAAGTGGGTAAATAAATGGGTGATTTGACTTTCTTTCAGGTGTCATGAAATTATTTTCACATCTGCAGATTGGAAGAATATATTAAGACCTTTCTTGAAATCTGTCACTTAACTTTGATTGTTAAATAGTTAAATTAATTTATTTAGTAAATGCTCAAATATTATTAAAGAAGGTTGAATAAATCCAATATTTCTCACTTTTTACCTGCTTGAAATTACGTTAAAATTTATTTTTATATGAAACAAGTTTATCATTCCCTACAATTTGGTTTGACCTATCCTCTTCACCTGTGAAGTGCATTTAATTGTGGTACAGTAAGAAGGAACATAATTTGTAAAGTGCATGTTCCATAACCCTTTCTTAGCGGCGCTCACTCCTTCCTTACCAGCCAGCTTCATCCTCTCCAACTGAAGTACCGCATCGACAGAGCCCTCCTCAAGTTAAAATACACCTCACCTTGGCCAATCCGGAAGGCAAGACATCTCGCATCGCTAACCTCTCTTGTTGGGCCAGGCTCTGTTTACTCTATCTGGGTTTGTCCAGTTTCCAGTTAGAATTTTGACTTTCGCGTATTTATGTGATTATTCCGCAAGTCGACATGAAACTCGCTAGCATGGAATTGCAACAATAAGGGACGAAGGTTCCGGTTGCAGTAATAGATGTCTCAAAGCCAGACTTAAAGCAAGCTTCCAGCGGGCAACCGCACACATCGTAGATAAGAAAAGTGAAGGTCATATTCGGAAATATTGCTAACAGTTTAATAACAGATCCGAAGTGGATAAATAAAATATATTAAATACGTTCAGGTAAAATTTTTGTAGATACAACAAAACACACAGCTGTAGCAGCATGATTTTGGCGTACCTAGACATCTATACCTAACAAAACTATTATGAACAATTGCAATCCATCAAGGTTCCCTTTGTCCTGTACATAAATTCGATCCAACAGAAGAGAATTAATAAAGAGCCGAGGCCACATTTTGGTAGGCTTGAGCTTTAGTGCCCATTCAAATTTTGATGGCAGCAGGATTAAAGTTGGCAAACTTGTGATAGAAATGCAGCCATTTAGACCTCAAATCGATTGGATCAAATTCAAGAACAAATACTTAAGTCTCCACTCCATGAAGCATCCTTTTCTTTCCCTTTAGTCTGGAAAAAGTTCATCTGCTTCATTATCTACTAAGGTTATCGGCTCTTTCACCATGCTATTCTTCTTGAATATTTTCTCACCATCTTTTGATCGAACTCTAGGATTTGAGTCCACCGAAACATGTTCTAACTGATGATCTCTATTGTTCTTGTTTTCATTATCACCGACTGTGACAGGTTTTTCACAAACACAAGCGTATGGGAATTCATGAAACTCGCCTCTTCCCAGTTTCATCTCATCCGGCTCTCCCATAAATCCTCTTTGGCATGACTTTACCTTCCTGGAAAAAGTATCCCAATCCATCTTTTCCCTTGCCATGAACAAAGCACTGAGCCTTTTTGCATTTGGTCTGATGGTCCTCTTATGACCCATGTACCTCCTTCAATCCATGACACACAATCAGAAAAACATAATTAGTGATGACTGTCAGAAAAACAGAATAAATCATGAGAGAAGAACTAACATTTAATAATGATTGAAACTATGAAGATGGAGAACCATACAAACACATGCTCAATATAAGTAATTCATACACTACGCGTTCCAAGGAATGGTTTTTCTTTGCAGTAACAATAATCTGCATATTTCAATTAGGGTGATGATACTGCTGCTAATCAGAGTAAGATATGACGAGATGTATCTGTGTTAGGAAGCAGAAAATCACATCGAAATGGAATTTTATTAATCAAATCTAAACCACTGTTATATGTGTTTGAATGTAGCTTTAGTAATATGCTTTATTTAGCTCAGTTCCAGTGGTTAGTATTGATTCTCAAATAATGGTAATCACAATTGTCAGTCTATGTTCTGAACAACCAACTGCTCCTCATTTGGCAGAAATTCTGTCTGAGCCAAAATCAAGAGATCCACCTTCACAAGTAACATTGTAGCCATTCCATCACACTTCTAAAATTTTTACTTTAATTTCTAAAACAAAAATTTTAGTGCCAAAATCACTACAGCTGATTCCCATTTGGCTGAATGGACAGAACTGGTACACTTGTGATTGTCATGAATTTCCACTTGATAATATATTCTAGCATAACTATTCAGATTTTTCCTTTATTCAAAATTATGATTTAATTCACTGACTTTGTTCAGCTGGCTCTTCAAAATGCTATTTAGCTGTGCATTTCTGTATCTTCAAATCTTATTCAAAATTCTTGTGTCCTAGTAAACCAAAGGATTAGTTTCTATACATAGTTGGCACTCCACAGATAAGTATGTAACAACAACTCAATCAACCATGACTCCATAATGATAAAAGGAAAATTTTAAATTCCAACGAATAAGTGCATAACACAAAAGAAATGGATTAGATATCTCACCTTCGGCCTGCAAGAATTTTGGCCATATTTCCATTGTTATTAGTAACAAACACATCACTCTCGTCACAAACAATGTAGTCGATGGAAGCAAGCCGGGATGAGAATGGAAGAAAAGGTTTCAGCTCTTCACTTGCAAGAGTCTCCTTTGTATAAAAGTTAGGGAAGAGTTCTCGCAGAGGCCGCAGAGTCTCTTCCCCTCCATATATTTCTCCAGAAGCAACATAAAGATATGTGTCATTTGCAAAACCAAGTGCCCGCAGCATCAATCCCACCTCATGAGGAGTAAGCGGGCACTTCCCTCGCTTTCGCTCTTCCACAGGACTTAAATCCTGTATAAGAAAACACGATATTCCATCAAACTACTTGATATAGCTGAAAGAAACTCTAGTACTCATCTCCATGAGCTTTGTAACCTTATCTTTGGGTAATTGGTTGAGAAATACAATTTAGGTATTTCCAGTAAAATTATGCAATCGAGAAAAGGAACATAGAAAATAAATCATGTACTCTGTCAAAAAGTTTGGGTTTTATAGATATAACTAAAAATAATTTTCAAAATGAACAACAAAAGATTGAAATAAGTCATAAAGAACAGCAATCTCACAGGTAATGTTGCCCATCGTTTCCTTATTTCGCCAAGCTCATATCTCTCTTTTTCACCTCCACCATAGTAACACCCAGAAAATGCTAGCATATCCGGTTCAAACCTGTAGTTCAAATGGTTTGGGCCATGTAATGAAATTCAGTATATATTTATATGTTAGTCTATATGTCCATATGTATACAAATGTTTCATTTGTTATAAATCACTAGTATGAGGATATAAAGCAGCAGTTAATATCATTACAGATTTGTGAGAAAAATTGCCATGAAAGTATTGAAAGACTAGATAGTTTGGACATATCTCCAGATCTACATAAAATAAACAAAAATATGGGAGGTGCCTTGCATCAAGCACATACACTGTGCTATATTTGAGCCTTTAGAGAAGCATTATATGAATGCTAAATTTCTTATTCATTTTAACAATTGGGACAAACCTCAAGTGAACTGCAATAAAACGTTTTGCCATCTTTCGCATTCTCGTTACAAGTTTCTGACCAAATCGTTGTATAGGTTTTGTAAATCTTAAAGCATGATAATTAACTCGACAGCGCAACTTCTGCAGCTCTCCATCTAGGTCATTAGCAAGCCGATAATCAAACTTAGTCAACTGCACCACCTGCAAATATCCAAAGTGCAAATTCTCACAGCACAACAAAGGTAGTCTCAAAGATAACCAACATGAATTTAGGATATTACAAGAACAAAAAATTGTTAAATCTGACTTGACAGTTTCATAGAATCAAAGACATTATAAATTCATGAAAAATATCAAATTCAAACTTTTAAAATAACAACTCAAGGCTTTGTATCAGTAAAACACAATAAAATATAAAGTTTTATCAGGCAATTATTATAGAATCAAATTCTTTTAGAAAATATATATATATATATATATATTAAAGATTGAGCAAAGCAGTCTTACACGTCTTCTCAAAAGTATTGGTAGAACTTGATCCAAATAATATTCAGGAGGGGATTTCCTTGGAACCCGCATAGTGTAAGGTGGTTTTTCCATTGATCGCATGACCTTATCAGGAACTCTTTTCACAATAGTCACATCTTTTGCAAGAGAAGAAATAAAATGATCAACATCAAAGATGTTGACGAAGTCACTGCATGGCACATACAGCAAGAGCAAAAATCTTAGTGTGCAACACAACAACAAGAAATTGATACAGTTTAAATGCCATCTTTAGTAGTTGATAAAATCCTAACTTACCTATCATCCTTCCAATAGGAATGATGATCCAACTGGGGAACAACTAATGTAGCATTGAGAATCCTTGCGACAACTACAGCATCTGTTATCTGAGCAAAGAATTATTAGTTATTTAGAAAAATTATATTATTATTACAACAAGATCTTTGTGAACAAGATACGATATCCACTTACTCCTGTTCTTTGTTGGTTCAATCCTCCACTTGCTGCAATAAGCAGATAGCCAGTCGACAACCGTTCGCTTGTGGCAGCTATATATCAAGTTTGGCAGTGTCAAAAGAAACAAAACGTAAATATGTGAACAAGCTGGCACAAAATTAAAAATAAATAAATAAATAATCTATCAGACTATACCAAGTTCACTCGCTCACCAACGTGCAAATGTTCTATAACTCCTAAAATCAAAGCAGTTCTTTACTGCATATAATCATTTTCTAAGAAATAGCAGCACCAAAAAGTTATGCAGATCCAGTAATATAGCAAGAACAATTCACATGCATTATAGTTCAATTTAGGAATGAAATTAATTCTTGGGAAAATCACCAGTAAATTTTTGGATCTTTGAAACTACAATCAGCAACCTATGCTTAATTTCTCAATCCATTGAAATAACATAGTGGTCAGGAAGAGCCAATTTATTCATCGAAAAAATAAAAACATAAACCTAAATTGATGATAATAGGATTAAGTAGCAACATATACTAAAATAAATTTATAACAAAAATTAATAACTTACGAGCAAACTTTTTGCTTCTTTCGCTGCATCCACGGTAATACTTTGAGTAATTCGATTGCCAAATATCAATTTGTACATGTCGACTTCCAATTCCTTCCTTCTATACATCACCAACATTCATAACATTTTAAAAAAAAAAAGGAAAAAAAAGTATCTCACATTTAATGAAGCTTAAATTATTTAAAATGAAAACAAAAACAAAAATATTGCTTATTAAAAATTACCAATTTGGAGTACAAGCCGGGCTTCACCAATCGTTGAGAATACCACTCGAGATCAGATGCTACATGACCAGTGAACAGCGAAATCAATCCCAAAGCAAAAAGCATCAATCCACAAACTAACGACCACGAGATCTTCCTACGCTGCGAAACATTCGATCGCCACCTCCATAACACGAACTGTTTGCTATTGCCGTTGCCGTTGCAGGCGTACTGTTGCTGTAACAAAGCCAGGTTCGCAGTTATCACGTTAAACTTCCACGCCTTCGCCACAGCCATTAGCAATCAATTTGACCCTCGGTTTCATCATCTATTTACACAAATGCCATGGAAATGAAGAAGCTCCGTCTCCGATACAGAGTTCGAGTTGGGCGCGTTACCGAAAATGGGAAGGGCATAAGTGTAAATAATGTGAGTTACGAGCTCGATAATCAGTGGATTCTACGAGGGTTTGCTGTGATCAACGAAAAAGAGAGGGCTGGAGATTTTGAAATGTGAACACCGCAACTGTAGAGCTTTTTCGAGTGACTTGAGTGAGAGAAGCAACGAGAGAGCTTTATAATTTTAACGTTAATGAAGATTTTAATTCCAATTGGAAAGGAGAAATTGCAAACTTATCAAAATTATTTATTTTTAATTTTTTATTAATAAAGTAAGTGGGGTTACACTCTCTCCGTGTTCTAAGGAGCTGGACCAAACCACCCTAACGGCGGCACGGCACCGTTTACAAATGTCTACATAAATTGAAGGGTAAACTCAACAAAACGAATCACTAAATTATAAAGATTTTGACAAAGAAACGAACAGCGGAACCCCACGATGAGCAAAAGACACAAAAGCAGTTGTCACATTCAAGCTATGAAATTGAATGGTCTAATCCAAGTGAAGGAGTTTGGTTTGTTTTCATTTATAAGTTCGAAGAATTAACGTGACTTTGCCAGCGACATCAAATGTTGCTTTGACGGAGAAAAGAGTGGCCCACTAGCTCTTAGATATTTCTCTCCTTTTTGCTTCAACAGGTACCACAATTTATCCCACATCGTGTAATTGACCGTAAAAGATTGTTTTCAAAACTTAAAGTGCACAATCTTTGTATTCTATCACATCATATTACATTATCTTTTATAATATCTATTTACGTAATTGCAAAAATGAACATTGATCAATCATGAGTTTCTCTTTTGGGGGCGCTCTCAAACGTTAACAGTTAACGCCGTTAGGGAATAGTTATAGCAATGCTTTTGAATTAAGTAGCAGGCCACGTCTGTTGGCGTAATCTCTTGGAAATTAATCTCTTTATCAAAAGAATCAAAATGTGCTTTAATGATAAAAGCTTTGTTTGCTTAGAACAAAGAATGGACCCATGTGCATTATAATATCCCACTAAAGCTTTTGATACTAAGCCTAGACTATAATGAAAGTGATCTGTTGTAACAAATTTATTATGCAAAGAAAGTGAAAGTGACACTGTACGTGCAGTACACGTGAGAGAAGATTACAATAAGGTATGATAAGGTAGAAGATTTACGATAAGGTATGATTTGATACTCAGATTTTGTATTACTTTATTTAACATTAAGAAAGAAAGTCAAATGCCAGGTGATTTAGTCTGACGTTAAACATGTGTGTTAAAATGGTCAAAACAAATCTACGAATTTATTGAAATATTTCCATACACAAAGTAATTAAATATTTTTATTTAAATTCAATTTTGTGTAATAACGGGCATGTGACGAAATGGGATTCCAGAAGAAACGAGAACGTCTAATACACGTGCCGTGTAAATCATAAATGTCGACACGAGCACCAGTAATCTTGGATGGATTTGAGCATGAAAATGATGAATGCTCGAGAAGTGATCGATCCTTCTTGTAACTTGTAGGTCCCGAATCAACCTGCTGACTGACTGAGTGGCAGGCACCTATGCCTCAAGTTACGACGGCCCTGATGCCGATGCCAGTGAACAAGCAAAAGCAAAGCAAAGCACCATTAGTTACATATATTGTGTAATTGAACATGAAAATTGTGGTATATCATCTATCTGCCGACTGTAGAAGTTAATTAGCATGTAAAGCCAGCCGGTTGAAGCTTTTGAAATCATTTTCTGCATGTAATGTTCCAAGAATTCTCTCTTTTTATGATTAACTTTAATTAGTGGAATTCACTTTTCGATAGTCAAGTCAAATGCAAGTGGGTTTCGGTTAGTCCGTCGGTTCAAATGGACAGAAAAAGAAAAGAGGTATGTTTCAGTTGAGTATTTTGTTAGACTCAAATATTAATTAAAATTGAAATAAACTTACAAAAATTATATATAAATCTAGACGGAGCTTAGCGTAGATAAAAAAAATTAATTAATTAATTAAAAGTTAAAAAAATAAAATTTTAACTATTGATCTCTCTAAGATTTGAGTTTTTATATTTGATTCTTCCAAAAACTATACCAAACTTTGTCACTGTATATAACCATTTCCAAATTTTTTATAATCATTATTTTCAACTATTATTGGCTCACTTTGATACGTGAAGGTCATTGAAGGCCAGAGGAAGTTTTATGTTTAAAACAAAAGCACCATAAACCTTATAATGAGCCTGTAAATACTCAACTTTCTCTCGTACAACCACCAATCCCAGACTCTGCTATCTCATAATATGTGAATAATGGTTGCCGGAGTAGCGTATATATAATAACCATTCAAACAAACTAGTTTTCTGTCACCAACCAACTGAACTCTTCCACTCAAAATTTAATGCGAGCACTCGGAATGGGGGAGAAGAGTAACCTTTCTGTGTGATTGTGATCCAAATTCCGAAGCTAGCCAGGCCACACATATGAACATGTGGGCATCTCTGTGGAAATAATTAGTACGGGACAGTATTTTCCAATCGTCTGTTGCTCTGCGTAACAGCTACGATTCTGCGCAAAATGAATGATGCCAACTAATGAACTGATTAAATAACGATTTTATAATTGATATCATTTTCACCCAATTTGGCGGTTTTATGGTTGTTCCTTCCTCAAAAGTTTGGATTTTTGGTGGTCCTTAAGTTTCATAATGCACTTTTTCTACAAAAGTTTCATAAAATTACAATTTTCACTCTCTCTTCAAATATTTATTCTCGGATCGGATGTTTAATAAGCCGAACAATTTTAGACATTTATGCTACTATTTCATAATAATGGACTTTTATGTTAGAAATTGAAACTAAAGGACCACTTAAAAACTCAAACCTTAAACTACTAAATTTTTTTTTTTGTGACTAAAACACTAAAAATTTACACGTCATTCAACAGCCTGACAAGATCATTTTTAGCATCCATGTGTAACACTTGACAATTAATAGTTTTTTTTTAATGCATAAGTTATCAAGCTTAAGAGATCATAGAAAAAACAAATGTCAAATATTAGAGACTGATAATAAAAAATATATGTTAGATTATCGATTTATTAGATGTAATCATAATATTTAAATTTATTCGATTGGATTATTTTTCAAAAAATCCCAAAATTCAGGAGTTTTTTATTTCCCCGATATTTTTCCCGTTGGTCCACTTGAGAAAGAAATGAGGCCATGTCACCAATTACAAGGCCCAGTAATTTAATTTGGTTTTAGAGTTCAACCACTCGATTTCCATGAATCGAACCTGTCCCAGTTCACTGAGCGTTATAAGCTTAAGATTGTTGGTTAAGCTTGAAATTTTTGGTCCGGTTTTACATATCTCAAAAGCCTTTGTTTTGGAAAGAAATAAGGCAACCAACGGCCCAACAGAGTGCTGCTAAAGACACTATCCAGACTAAAGACAAAAGAAGATACTTGGAATTCTGTTGGTGTGTATTTAGTATTTCTATAGTCCAACTGCAGGCCCACCAACGATACGATCCCTCCCTATTTCTACATTCTTATGGTTGGACCCTAAAAGGGCTTTTTCAAGCTAAAGAACTTCCAATTACTAACCATATAATTTAAAATCATTAAAACATTTTTTGAATGAAATCCCCGGCCATTAACTTCTCTAAACCTCCATGTATCTGCCTGCACTTTGGTTGACGTGGCAATTTGTGATTGGAATTCGGCNTTCATTAAGTAAAAGTTAGTTTTATGAATATAAATCCTACATGGAAGACTTCGACTGGTTCTAAATCTCTGTGTACCTACTGCTTCCACTCATGCTACGTGACATCAGGATCAGTTGGGAAATCCAACTGTTAGTATCTGCCGAAACTATTGTTATGTTAAAGTTGTTCATCTGCATATCCTGTTTCTTATACAATTCAACTTTGGTATTATTCGAACCATTATAGTATTACATATGTTTCTCCACATTGTATTTGCTTTGCTTTGCTAAAGTTCCATCCATCGGNAAAGAAACAAACATGACGCGTGCTTTGTGCTTTACAAATTTTATTTTATTTTATTTTATTTGTTATTCTTTTAGTTTAAGAAGAAATCTCGACGACCCTGCATGATTAGGCCAAAAAATTGACAGTTTTCGTCATAGTTTATTAATTGGGGTAATTATATTTTCATATATAAATAAATAAAATTCAAAATGATTAACAGTCCGGCTCTTGTTCTAGAAGCTCTTTTACAGTAGCAAACGTGTATTAAGTGTTACTGGGTTAATTCAATCAAATGTCAACAAATGTCATCTGCTTTCTTTATTGACTGATTATGATCCAGTTTTGTATAGGGGTGATTGCAAAACTACCAAAATTAGAAGAATTACACTTTCAAAAAAAATATATATAATTTGTAAAATATTAATTATTTTTTTAAATATTTTGTTAATTTTATAATTTTCACTTATGTATACGATATCATGGTTGTCAAATCTCGAAACAATCGTACATCATAATTTTCGGGTTTTCCACACATTGCACCACATTAGTAGCTTGCCATTTCAAAAAATTGACAACACAAGAAAACGAAAGGATATTCAAGGCAAAAGGGTTTGGAATTTTACACGCAGCTTTCTTTTAACAAAGACAAACGAATCCTCCAATCACTGGTTATCAAATTACGGTTATAAAAAATGAGACTTCCAAGAAAACAAAAAACAAATAGAGGGAGCTACGCCACCCTTGTTGATTACCAAATACAACGAAAATGGAACAAAATAATTCATAATTGAGGCTATTAGCTTGCGTCATTCGGATAACTTTATTGCTCTTTGAAAGCGAACCCAAAGACGACTCGGACCTTAACGCACTTTTTTGCACTTCTATTATAATATCAACCATCTCTAAATCTGGGCCAGATAATTTGTGCGGTGATTGGTCTCTAAAACTTTTTATTTATATGTATATACATGCTTTGATGTGCTCTTGTTGATAACTATTTTAACTTTGGTTTGCTTTGTGCAATGAATAGAAATGAATTCACTTAAAGAAAGTGGAGAAAACTATTTTAGGTTAAGATTTCAAAACTCTGTAATTTGGTTTCTCTCATGAGCTAATATGAATCGCCAGCTTCGTGAGACATGTGAGAGAGACTGACAGCAATACACCTGAAGCACATGAACAGCTTTAATCTGAGCACGATTAAGGTCCATCAAAGTATGGAAGGTGGTTAACTAAACAAACGACTTGACGTTTCATGATCATACCATGACCAGACGTGACGCAGAAGTTGTTGGTCTAAGATGGAAAGTTGAATCGAAAATGAGTCGATTTAAGGATTCTTTTGTAGAGCCAGGCCATCTAATTTGGTCAACAAATTAACAGAGAAACTTGCGCTCAACTAAACTCGAACGACCCAAAACTAAAATAGAATTTTCAAACCCATGTATTTCATTTCCACCACGCAGAAGGAAAATTATATCTGTTATTAAATTGATCTAATAACTAGTTAAAAGCAAATAGAAACTGAGACAGTGGTTAACCCACCATATATAACACCCTTCAAAGTCAGAATCTCCAATGAAAAGGCACGCACGGCAGAATCTTCTTGTCTTTCTCGTCATAATTTTTCTTGCTCCTCGGTCTTATCTTAGCTTAGTTTCAATCAATTATAAAATTATTTAATCATCTATACCTATGCATATGTACATTGAAATTTTCCTGCTAATCCAAAGTTCTATTCAATCATTTCCAATCCTGTGGAGAACGCTCGCCTCAAATCCCAAGAAGAAAATCTAACAACAACATGTTTCGATTTTCAAGTTGTTATTTCTGTTTATACTTCCTCATCTTCCTCTTTCTTTCCCGCCCTATTTTTCCCGCCAGAATCATACCGGATTCAGTAACTGTAATAACCGCCAACAACACAACCCACAACGCCACGTGGCACGACTTCGTTCGCTTCCTCGATGTGGAGAGAGGCAGCCATGTCAGCGGCATGTCGGAGCTCAAGAAATACTTCCACGATTTCGGTTATCTCTCTGTTTCGGACACGAACTTCACTGACGTTTTCGACTCCGAACTGGGAGCTGCTGTCGTTTTGTACCAGAAAAAACTCGGGTTGCCCGTCACAGGCAAGCTCGACGCTGATACGATTTCAACGATCATGGCTCCGAGGTGCGGCGTGAGTGACGCAGAACATAAAATTCATACCACAAAACGTTACGCCTATTTTTACGGCAGGCCGAGATGGGTCCGTCAATCTCCCGTAACGTTAACGTACGCGTTTTCGAGTGATAAAATGATCGATTACATAAGTTTATCGGATATCAAAGATGTTTTCAAGCGAGCTTTTTCACGGTGGTCGTCAGTTATTCCATTAAACTTCACGGAGACGGAAGATTATGGTTTAGCCGATATTAAAATCGGGTTTTATCACGGGGACCACGGCGACGGGCAGCCGTTCGATGGGGTGTTAGGGGTGCTTGCCCACTCGTTCTCCCCAGAAAGCGGGAGGTTTCATCTTGACGCAGCGGAAACGTGGGCCGTTGATTTTGAATCAGTGAAGTCAAAGGCGGCCATTGACTTGGAGTCAGTGGCGACCCATGAGATTGGGCATATACTTGGGTTGGGTCACACTTCCGTTAAAGAGGCTGTGATGTACCCGAGTTTGAGTCCTAGGATAAAGAAGGTGGATTTGAAGTATGATGACGTGGAGGGTATTCAGAACTTGTATGGGTCAAACCCTAATTTTAAGTTTAGTTCTTTATTGGAGTCGGAAAATTCGTCTAATGATGCGGTTGATCTTAAAAGTAGATCGCCCAAGTGGACCATTTCGTTGCTAGTGCTAGTATTCTTACTTTATTGGAGTACATGAGGGCCATCATTCCTTCTCCCTCTTTGTGGGTTTTTTACTTATTATTATTATTTTATTGATTTTTATAATTGTATTATTTTTTTCTTATATATTATATTGGTGTAGAAACATTGTTCACACTCAAAAGGAAAGGAAATTAAAGGATTCTATGATTTAAACATATATATAATTTTCTTGAAGTTTTTTCTCTGTATGTGATGATATTTTTCCTCTTCTCCAATGCAATAATTGCTAGCTATATATACATGGACTGATAAGCATGTATATGTAAAGTTGGTTAATATTTACTATACATGAAAACCAATAGGTGAGTATCCGTTTCTGAATTATTGAGTTATCGGCCTCTAACGTTTGACCCAAAACAAAGATTGTCGATTTATAATCATTTGCATTGTATTTAAATTTTTTAAAAATCCGATTTATTCACTTCTATGATTTTGGTTTTTTTTAAGAGTTTCACCAATCCTATTTTATATCTCTTTTGTCACATCTTCTTTGATGCTTTTATAATTGGTATTTTAAATTATATAGTTACTTATGGAGGAGTAAGAATAAAGGCAAATAGAAGATAATAAGTCAAATAAAACCCTTTAAAGGAGACAAGGGATGGAGTGAACAGAAGAGTAGAGGAAACTTATTAGAAAGCGAAAACCCTTTTAGCACTTAGTTGCCAAACCAAAGACACCAAAAATAGTGCCTAACCTCAGAAGAAAGGTCAAGGCACCAATGCTAGGCTTCACCTAATATTCAAGAACAAACCGAGCAAGTTTCAAGCACAACGAAAGAGGTTTCGGCGGTAGAGAAAACTTGCCGTGGCGTAGTGCTATTCTGACATCATAAGAATTGTATTACAGTAAGTAGCTTTTGTACCTTGTAAGGGACACCTGCCAGTAAGGTGTCAAGCTCGCAAGGAAACCATAAATATGTAATTGTTACAAGCCCCATACAACAGTTTGGCAGCAAAATTTGCGGCCGACTCCCAACAGCCTCCCAGCAACCACCAAAACAAATCAAAATTTCGTAGCACATGAAATAATAAAAAAGACAAGAAACAAGAAGCATATTTGAAAGCTTTTTATGGGCCAAAACGATTATTTTCCCTCATTGACTCATGAATTTGCGTCGGTGCACTGATTATATCCCAAACCCTAATTCAGAAGCCATTTCATGACTTTACTGAATGACTAACATAGGCTTATTGCTTCAGCTTTTATCAGAGAGGCCACATTCACTTCACGAAATTATGGAATCCCCTATTCAGCTATTATTTAATTTTTCAAATATATGAGTCTACTGTCAATTCAATTAATTGTTATAAATTAGAAAAAGCTACCAAGTTTTTATGTCTCCATCTGCAATTGACTTAATAATTCTAGCCACTAAAATACGGGGTTTTTCCCCTCCAATAAGTTGAGCCATAATTACAGTGCACACTAAATCTTTTCGTGAGATTGAAGTCAAATTGAAATTGAGTGAAATTTCCAAATGTTAAATATAGAGTATTACAATTATTCTTAAAATTTAAATAATTATCTCAAATATTACTTTTAGATAATTTATCAGATGATATAACATCATCACATCACTAATCATCACTGGTATAGTGTTGGACTAAATTATTATTTTAAGTAAATGAAGACTGTATTAGAAAATTTTATTAATTAAAAAAAATATTTATATTTAAGAGAACACTTCACCTTATTTTATCTCTTGTAATATCAAATTTTTTAAACATAAAATAAGAATTGCTTAACAAAAATGATAATTAACATCAATATATTATGTATAATTGTAATGACATTGAACATTTCAGGAATAAAAGTTGAAAGATAAAAAAATCAAACCTCTTAAAATATTACGTAAATCTCTAATTTTAAAATAACTATTTTGAGATTTTGAATCATACATTTTTAATCTAAGCTTATATGATCTTTCATAATGGAAAAAAATCTCACGAAACAAAATGTATGATATATGGATTAAGTGATAAAAGGTGGTAAGAAATAAAAACTTAAAATTTTGAAGGGAGTAAAATATTAGAGAAAATAAAAGTTTATATGAAGGATTGCAAGAGAAAGAGAAAGTGACTTAAAACTTATGACAATTTGGTAAATAGTTGTTCATTTGTTTGTAAATTAATACAAAAATAATTTTGTAACTAATAAACTATTTTTTTTTTCAAGAACTTGGTCCGGCCTAACCCACAACAATATTGGCCATTGCTGACCATGTCATCTTGACATTCATAAACAAATATCACATGTTTGATATATCATCTGACACAAAAAAAAAAAAAAATAAATAAAATAATACGAGTCTTAAATAGATATCAAAATTAAATTAAAATGAATAAAACTTATATTAAAAACTTTCACTTTTTATTATTTATATTAAATTCAAATAAGTTTGTTTAATAGCTTTTAATAATACCCTACTTTGTTTTTCAATTTGAAGTTTTAATTGGATTTTTCAAATTTTGTTTATTATAATATTGGTATATGTTTCGAGAATATGCAATGTTTTACCAAAAACTCAAGTGCTCATTATAATTGAGTGCCTAAACAAATTCAAACCTCCAATTACATGCCCTTTATTTCTCAATGGCTTAAAAAATTATTTTATCACCAAAAAAAAATTGTCAAACTATATGTAAGACACTAATAATTATATGACATGATAACTATGTTATTATTATTTTTTTTCAAAATATAAAATTATGTCTAGAAATAGTATATGACCTATGATATTGAAAATTATTTGTTTATTTAAGTATTATATTACAATTGATTTTTTTTAGTAGGGGTGGTATAGGTCGGGTTAGCATAAATAGTTCAGATCGATTTTTCAGGTTAATTAGGTTTAATTAATTATGTTGATTTAAATAGTTCAGATCGGGTTTGAATCGGATTCGAGTTGGGTTAAGTTAAAATAATATTATATAATACATATAAAATAAAATGTAGTCTAATAGTAACTTTGCAAAACTGTTTTCAGAATTTCCCAAACAATCGGGTCGAGGCGTTTGAAACTTGAACTTACGACCCGACATTTAACCTTGAAGGGCACGCACTCGGTTCTGCTAAAACCCTAAACCCTTGCGTTTGTAGAGCCTTAATTCCAATAGTTCACTGCTTCATTGAGTAACAATTCTGCAATGGCGTCTTCTTGTAGCAGATTTACTCGTGGGGCATCTCTGTCGTTCGTCAAATCCGCCATCAGATCCAACGCTTCTAAATCTACCACCACCAGATCCGCTGCCGCCTCTGCATTCCCTCTGCCCACCAGACCCTCTTCCTCTCCTATTCGCCGCTTTTCTCTATCCAGGTGCTCCATCATTCTTATAAACAATATTAAATACGACTGAACTTATTTTTGCATTTTATTATGAATTCTTTGTTTTTTTTTTTAATTCCTTTTTATCACGATAGATCTCCGTCTGAATTGGGATGCGTGCAGTCGCTGTTGCCGCTGCACAGCGTAGTGGCGGCAGCAAGGATGACCTCATGCCTGAGCACGGCATCGAAGAGCTGCCGAGCACTTTCTCAGGGTACACTCTGCTGCACCTCTCCCGGCCTCTAGTACTTGCTTTTTCTCTTTTTGACTGTGAGTAGCTTTTTTGCTTTGCCTAAATTGTTCGTACTAAAATATTTCGTCAAATTCTTTTTTTCTTGTTTACATAGTTGATTTTTTATTTTTTATTTTTTATTTTACTATGTTGATGTCTTTGAAATTACGAAGAACATTTTCACTATGTTAATTACTTTCACTTTTAGGCTTCATTCATTAAATTTGTGGGTTCCTTATAGTTGATGAAGTTGAAGCTTTCACTAACAAGTGTCTAGGTTATCCGAAATCAAAAAGTTGGAATGTTGAAAGATACACTGTAGCCTGGGAGTCTTATCAGAAATTTTGTGTGTTGGAATCTGGTGTTTTCAGTGTTAGTGAGATGCATATTATGAGGAGAACACATTGGACAATAAACTGGGGTGAAAGTGCTTTGATCGGGTATATTAATTCTATCTAACAGGAGAATTTGGTTCCTGCAGGCACATAAGAAATAGATTGGGATTTGCAGGACCTGTCAGTTATGCCCACTGCATCATTATCAAGTACGAAACTATTAGTTCTCTCTTAGTTGTCTTGAAACTTTCAGTGATATCAGAATGGAGGCACATCTCATTCTTAGTCTGATTTTTTGTTGATTATACCCCCATCCTCTAAATTTATTTAAAAAAAAAAAAGAAGAAAGTAAGGAAAGAAGAAGGCACAAGGCGGCCACTAAATGTGATTAGTAATATGTTTGAGTTCCCTTTGTTTTTGGCCTTGCTGACTGTCTTTTGTGCTATCTTTTTAGTGTTTGTACTTGTCGATTGCTAGTAACCAATCTTGGTTTTCTTGTCTGGCACATATTGTGTTGTCAAATGGTAAATTAGATATTTGGTATTTACATTTAGTTCTTAGCTGTCAATATTTAGTTAGTCCTGTGTTAGGCACCTATTTTTTGTGGGTAGACTCTATCTACAACACGGTATTTTTCTATGTTTATATATTTTTTCCATTTTTTGTAGCCTGTATGTGCGATGAATATTGCAATAAATGAAACCTGTCTCATTGTATTAATAACTTAAAATCGCAGAAGACATATTGAGTTTGAAGTGCTCAAATGCTAAGTTTAAGGGAAGAATTGTGTTGTTGAATACAAACCTTTTGGCTTGAATTTATGTACACAAAATTATTCATTTACAAGTGATTAGAATACTTTGGTAACACAACTGCTCTTCTCCCAGATGGAATTGATGGTACGTGAGACTTGTATGCTGTTTTGGAGGTGGGCAATGTCATCTATGCTTCATTGCTATAAGTAGAAAGAATTTGAAAATCTATGTAATGAATTGAGTTGGATTACTTGATATGTGTCAAACCATTTTGTACATTTGTATAAATGTTAAGGAAACTGGGGCTAGTTTTAACTTATATGACATTTGAATCAGTTGAGTTTGCATTACTAAGACAAGTATTTTTGTAATTGAGATTGAATGCTATTGCTTTTATTTTGTTTTCTCCCCTCTTTTTGACTTACATATTCTTCTCACTTAAATCTTTGCATTGTGTTCTTATAGAGTTTGGTCTTTCAGTTCCAAGGTGACCGGTTGGAGGATATCACAATGGCTAGGATTTTCTTTGGCTGATTGGAGCAGCGGTATCTTTTTAGCTCGGGACATGAAAAGTCTTCATTAATTAATGTTATACTGCTCGAACCTTGAAAAGCAGTTTGACTGAATAAAATTTTGGTCTGACGGAGATAAGATATTGTTTCGGAGAAATAAGAATTATACCATTCTGTTCTGTATAATAATACTCCTGTCTGTATGATTTGCCAAATGTCTACAATTTTTCTTTTATAACGCCCTTCACATCTTTGCTAATTACTAGTTGAAGTTAAATGTGCTCGAAAAACATTATGAACGAATCTGATATGCCTTGATACAAAGAGAAATCTGTCAGCAAAATGCCATCCAAAAAAGACTCCTCAAGTGTTGGTCAAAATTATGGAAACTTTTTCTTCCGCGATAAATCTCTCTTTTCCAATTTCAGTTGGTGAGGATTGACCAAGATTGATTACAAAGGTTCCTGCCTCAAATCTTATTTGTCAAGCATGCAACCTCTTCATTTTGTAATAGATGAATATGTGACATTTTCCACCTCCACCTCAATCCAACTACAGCCAGCTTCTTTCCTCAGCCCTCTCTCTCGCATAAACTTTCTCAGTACGCTCACTTCCCTCCATCTTCCATGGCATGCAAATATGTTCGACATCATAACATAAACAAAATCATTGTCGCCGTCCAATTCGATCATCTTTGCAGCTGAAATCTTTGCAACGTCCAATTCCCTACAAGCTACACAAGCACCTAGCAAAGCTCTCCAAACTACTCCACATGACCCAAGACCAAGTTCATATATCATTCTCTCCGCCCTCCGCACCTCTCCTCTTTGTCCCAAAAGCCTAACCATAGAACAACAGTGCTCAACTGTTGGCTCTATACTGTAATCCCTTATCATTGATTCAAAGTACTGAGTTGCCTTATCCAATGGAACCTCATTATGTGAACATGCAGCCAATACATTTAGAAATGAGATCCCATCAGGTTTCAAATCCCTTACCAATTTCAATTGCTCAAAAAGCTGGATCACTTTACTTGAATCACCATTGCGAGCATAGCCGGTGATCAGTGTATTCCAAGTTATCAAATTCCTTTTTGGTAGCAATCCAAACACTGATTCAGCAGCCTTCACCTTTCCACATTTGGAGTACATGTCAATTAAAGTACTCGCTACAACTACTGAAGCATTCAAACCTTGCTTTACAGTGCAACAATGGATTAACATTCCCCATGCTAAAGCTGAGACACCAGCAATACCTCTCAGAATAATTGAGATTGTATACTCATCCAGTTTAACATTCTTTGACTGCATTTTACATAAAAAGTCTAGAGCTTCGGGAGCTCGATTTCTGTCAACGTAACCTGTCAAAATCGAATTCCATGTAGATGAACTTGGGTTTGGCATATTCCATAAAATCTTAATGGCATCTTCTATATCGCCAAACTGAGCAATGCCATCAATCAGTTCATTATACGAGATTGTATCAGGATTAGAAAGCTGATGGAAGAAACCGAAGGCTAGTTCAAGATATCCATTTCTGGCGGTTGCTGCTATAATTGAATTCCAAGAAAGAACATCCTTATTAATCATCTCCTCGAAAACCCGGATTGCATCTTCAACAGACCCGCATTTTCCATACATATCAATCAAGCAATTAGCAACAACGAGACCACCTTCCAGGCCACATTTAAAAATCTTGGAGTGAATTGACGCGCCTAACTGCAACATACCCAGTTGGCCACAAGCGGCTAAAGCCGCAGTGAACGAGTAGGCGTCAGCGTAAGCTTCACTACCCCTGTCAAGTTCAAGAAACAAGCTTAGCGCCTTACGATATCGACCACTCTGCACATAACCCGAAATAAGAGAATTCCAAGAAACCACACTTGGTTGACGAATTTCAACAAACACTCTGTGAGCGTCACTCAACGAGTCGGTTTTTCTATAAAACCAAATTAAAGCAGTGGCAACAAACACGTCGGAGACAAACCCAGATTTTGTAGCGTAGCTGTGAAGCTGTTGGCAATAAGAGTCCGAGCCCAGTTCAGTGGAGGCCCGAACCAGGTGTGCCAGGGCATAGCCATCCGGTATGAACTCAGTGTTGGCACCACCTAGGTCAAGAACTGTGGACCATAATTCAGTATTTGTTCTTTGAGTTGAATTGTCAACAACATTGTTACCAATGTGACTACTTTTGCGAATAACATGATTTGGTAACAGGGCAATGGTCTGCTTTTCTGTCTGTAGGTAATTTTGGACTCCCCGGATTAGAGTTCTTTGCATAGATAGCTTAGCAAAAACTATGATCGTACCGTTATTCTACATCAAAATTGGTTACCAGAGCCGGCTACACTTTTAATCAAGGCTTCATTTAATAACATTTATTTATTTTTTCATAATTGAATTCAGTCCACAGTCCACACGTTTCCGGAACCTAAATCTGCAAAACTCTTTAATGACCTTTTGTTACAATCTGTATAACCCTAGTGCTTGAATTTCTTCATCACACTGGTAGGTATAGCTATTATAAAGTCATGAATAGTCTTTGTAATTCTAACCCTAACATTGAATGCAAGATGACAACTTACCAATTTCCAGTACTTGGTTAGGTAGCGGTGTAGCTTGCTCTTATAGATTCTAATTTCATTTTTGGAACACAGTCAAATTTTCCATTTTTTTAATGTAAGATTGTTTTTTCATATCGTTAATATTAATAACACCCACGATTTTCATGATATAAATAAATTTAAAATATGAAAGGATCAAAAATAAATAAAATTCGTTAAAATGATTATATATATAAGGAGGAGATGTAAATATGAGAAAATAATTGTGGAAGACAAGCTACGGACCTACCTAACTTTGTGCAAGAGCCTCCGATAAATAAAGACAATACAGAATCTCCCTGATGCGAATGACAAGGAGAAGACTGGTAGGAAAGCCACGCGAATGTTAGCTGAGAGTGTTTTAATTTTTCAAACCTAATAATGAAACATGAAAAGCTAATTAAACAATGAAAGAAAAATAAAAATGCTATTGAAGAAAATAACAAAAGTACCCGAACAGAAATAGAGAAAAACCAAGTTTCAACTTGCATGTACACCCGGAAATGAATTCGAAAGGCGGCATAAAAATAGGGGGAAAGAGCAGAGGTTAAAAACGTTCACCCAAGAAAGCAGAGAAAATTAAGTTTTCTATATCAGGGCATTCTTGGGAGAATTTGAATACCAAACCTCTTGGACATTTTCTCCCGGTAGACGATCGAGGATGGTTTGGTATATGAAGCCAGAAGCGGTTGAAAATGTAGTAATAGTAGGAGGCTTGATTGCAGTGCAATTTGTGTATGCAGGGAACTCTGTTTTGATGAGTTACGTTATGTCTCTTGGCATCAGCCCCCTCACCATTGTTCTTTTGTCAACCTTGGCCACTTTCCTCGTCCTCTCTCCTATTGCTGTTTGCTTTGAAAGGTTTGTTCTTTTTGTATCTCTGTTTTTCTCTCTAGCTCTCCATTTGATTGGCGTTCTTGTTTCAGGAAAAGCTGGCCTGAGAAATTCAGTTTGAAGTTGATCTTGCAGCTAGTTTTAATCTCCTTTGGAGGGTAAGTCAACGGTATTTTTACATAATTTTTTATAGTGATTTGAATTTAGATTATGATCAAATATGTATCAGGTGATGTGCATGCATGGTTGTTTTTCTGGGTTGCTTTTTAATTATCATTTAGTCTCATAAATCAGCAGCACAGGCATCGCCTATTTTGCTGAAATTATATATTTTTGTATGTATTCATCAATCATTATAATGGTTTTTTTTTCCCCTTTAATCAACTTTTATTTTCTCCTCAAAAATGATGCTGGAAACATTTGGGTTTGGGGGACATGAGATTTTTTAGGTATCTAGATATCACTTAAATTAAGCTTACAAATTCATGGAAATTAACCAGGAAAAGACTTATTATCTCACTAATTTTTGTCCTTTTTGTTCAGATAAACCGATTTTTTTTTTCATTATTCTTTTGTTTTCTCCAAAAAAAGATTCTTGATTCGTGATTATTTTCATTTTGGGGAAAGGTTTATTATTAAAACTCACGGTAACGTCGATATATAATCATTTCTTACGCCCTGTAGTGAAAGCGAACGATTCAACTTTTTTTATTTTTCTTTTTTGAATCTTTTAAAGGGTTATATCCTTGTCATTTACCAGTTATGCCTTTGCCGATACCGATCTAAAGCAAACAAAAAAATGATGTTATTTCAAGACATTTTCGTTAGTTAAAACAGTAAATTGATTTCACAAACTGAAGTTTATATAAAGAATTGGTTATAAATTTAACTTCTATTTCACTTAACCATAGTTTTAAATTTAAATAGTATTTGGTCACAAGAGGAATGAGACAAATCATTCTCAAAGGGCGTAAAATTTTTTTACTTTTCTTTTTTTCAGGGTTACATTATTCCAGACTCTGTTTCTCAAGGGAATCCAATTAACTTCACCAGCAATGGCAACAGCCATGCCAAACCTTGCTCCAGGGCTCATTTTCATCATTGCTTGGACTTTTAGGTATCAAACCTAACTTTCTACAACAAAATTTGCAAGAAAGATATGTAGAGTTTTGCAACAAGAATACACCTTTGAAACTATAATGGGGTAGCTAATTTTCGTTTCTAGATCAGGTGATTGCCAAAGAAATCTTGAATTAGAAACTGAAACGAGAAAATATGAAGTAAGAAAAGAACATCTAAAGATGACCATGACATTGAACTACACCGCACCCGTTTGTTGCACTTACATAAATTTGCAATGTTCATGCAGGTTAGAGAAGGTTAAGCTAAGTTGCTTGTACAGCAAAATAAAGATTCTAGGAACAGTATTGTGTGTTATAGG
The DNA here is from genome assembly GCA_026225775.1 of Bursera palmeri. Taxonomy (NCBI): domain Eukaryota; kingdom Viridiplantae; phylum Streptophyta; class Magnoliopsida; order Sapindales; family Burseraceae; genus Bursera; species Bursera palmeri. The sequence continues at coordinate 53,245 of JANKKB010001288.1, forward strand.
GGCCCTTACAATGAGCCTAATGCACAGCACTACACCAGTAAAAGAGGCTGAACAATTATCTACCTCAAAAGTCATGATCTTTGACGTGGAAAAGATCATCGGTTCCATGTATCTCTTGGCAGCAGTCTTTATTTTATCAAGCAATGTGGTCTTGCAGGTACTTCTGAAAATAATTTGAGAAATTTAGATACAATTTCGGCCTTTTTTTGTTAATAATTTAATTTGTTGAAACACAGGCTACAACTCTGGGTGATTTTCCAGCGCCAATTTCCTTGTGTGCGATAACATCATTGATTGGAGTGATTATAACTGCAGCTCTACAGTTGCTTCAAGATCACAAATTGGATTTGGGGTGGCAATTTCTGGGCTTGGTCGATACAATTGGCTTTTTTTTCTTGGTAGTATTACTACCTTTTTCTCATAACTCAATTCTACATGTTGAATCCCATTATTTTGTCAAGAGAAATGCTTGTTGATACATTAACATTCTATTATGATGTTAACCAAAATTTGCTACTTGACTCTGGATGAACAGATAGGTATCATTGGTGGATTTGGTGTCAGCTTCTGTGGCTGGGCGATGAAGAAAAGAGGGCCAGTTCTTGTGTCCGTATTTAACCCAATTGCGACGGTAATCTCAGTTGTTCTCTCTGCTGTTACCTTAGGAGACAGCATTGACATAGGAAGGTATGTTAAATTATTAGCTACTACCATTTATAATCAATGATTCTGTTTTGAGTCGATCTACCATACATTGTTGCATATCAAAGTTGTAAATGGACATATAAAAATTGTAAATGATATATACCCGTTACAACTTTTATATGTATGGTTACCAATACTGTCCAGAAACAACTTTTTTAATTTACAATTTGTATGTCCGTTTACTACTTTTATATGCATGCATTTCATAGCTAAATCCGTTTCTGTGGCTTTGTGACTGCACTTATTAACTTGAAAACGATCACTGGTTAAATGCAGTCTTGCTGGCATGTTCCTCATGTTCACCGGTCTGTACTTTGTGCTGTGGGCTAAAGGAAGAGAAGGGTACTCCGATGACTATGAAAGCGAGTTCCAAGTTGAGAAGCCTCTATTAAGTTAAAATGGCTACATGTTCTATACTACTTTTTTATGTTATGCATCTAGAACCAACTGGGAAAAGAAGAAACGCTTCAGATTTGGTATTCAGTATACTAATAGATTGTGCTGCACATATCAGTTAGGCATAGACATAGTTGATGCAAATTTCCAATACATTGTATTGATTATGTTTGATAAGATAGTCTGAGGTTCGAATTTAGTTTGAACGTGGTTCAGAATGTAAATAATCCTGCATTTGTAATTTTCTTGCAGCAAAATGACATGGCTGCTCGTGTTGAAACATGTTTTATCTCTCTGTAGAGGTGGTCAATCATAGAGATGCTTGGGAGGGAAGGTGTTAATATCTATATCATTGTATCAAATTAGGCCGTGGATAGAACGTAGCAGCCCTTGTATAAATAGTGATGAGATAAGTACAACAGCTTCTTGGGCCAAACAGCCATTTGTAATATTGGTGGCAGACAAAATACAAAGCACTAGGAAGTGCTTACTAACTATCACCGAAGCAATTTCTCTTTCAGATATCAATAGGAAGATGGGATCAATTTGGGCCTATAAGGTCTTCATTACACCATACACACTTACATCCATTATTTTTTTAGGAAGAGATTTGTTTTCTAATTCAAATTGCTTGATTTGGATAATCATACGGTTTTATGAAAGTACGCGCTATAATTCAAATTTGTAGTCAATCCTATTTACAGAAATAGTGGACAATTGAATCCAATTTTTTCTATATATGTTGTATCCGTAATAGTCGAAAGGAAGACCCAGTTCTAAGTTATTTAAGAATATTGGTGTTAGTTTCTCGACCCTTTGTCTTAGGATTAATTCTACAAAAAGTTAAAAAAAAAAAAAAAATAGAATCACTTTCTTCCCTTCTAATGTTATATTAAACTATCACCTTCTTAAAAACTTAAATTTATAGGTATAGAGAGCAAGGATTCAGTCTTTGGTAACACACTCATATTTCAATATGCAGAAGAGACTAGAAAGTAACTATTATTACTAGCGAAGCTTGACTTGACAAAGCTCTGTTTGACTCAAAACGAGGACCTAGCTGGTCATAAAGCCACCGCAAATTTCAGCTTTTCAGAGCAACGCTTTGCGAAAAGGGGGAGGACACGGCTTCAAAARAGATGAAGATCGAAGAGATTTACCTTGGACGCTATTCTGGATGGAATTCGAAATGTTTTTGTAGTAAATGTTTTCAGATAATAATCTCTCTCTAATGCACTCTGCAAAAAGGTCTTAGTGAGAAAATTATTTGTTTAATGCTTCTTTAAACAGTAATTAACATGGTTTTCCTTGACTGAAAAGGCTTCTTGAAAACAATATAAAATGCTTTTTATTCACAAAAATATGTTAATTATCAACAAATTCTTTCAATAATAAAATGTTTCAAAGCAGATTGCTCGTCAACGATGTTTAAAACAAGTATCACCTTGTCCTTCAAAAGTTTGACATGTAGTGTATGTTTTTCATGGCTATATATAAATTTTCAAAGTCTTTGCATGCTTTTTTCCTGCCACGCCGTGGCATCCAGTAATTTCACCATACAATGATAAGGACATAAGCTTTTGTATGGTACTTGACTGCCCAACTAAGGGAGGTATGATTGGATGAAGAATCGATAGAACATTAGAATTTAGAAGCTATCAATCCACATGTTCGCCCCCACGCCACGGCCCCCACTCAGAAGCCGCAACCAACCAGGCTATAAATTTGATTGATTTGGTTCTAAAATAGTAAAATATTCTCATTGAATTGAAATTGAGCCAACAAGGCTTTCTCTCTAGTGGTTGAGCTACAATTTTGACAGGGGCCATATGTCCCCGATAAAAATGAAAACGTACATTTATTATTAAATATACATTTAAAAATTCAAGATAATTCTTAATTTCTATCAGAAAGAAAATGGAACAAACAGATGAAGTGACAATTTTATAAGAAGGGTTACTATGGAGGATTTTGGTAATAAGCACTACGCTGTATACAACCTCAAAAGATAAATTGATATCGACACCTTTAATATTTTCATAAATTAAAATTGACTAAAGTTATTTCAGAAATGTTACTGCAAGTTTTTTTTTAAAATATATAAATTAAAGTTTTATTTAAAAAATTTTATTTTTCCCGTATACCTATTAAGTCGAGTGTAAAACTTACAAATTTGTTTAGGAAGATTGATAAAACAGAGACTCCAGCTTACACGCACCGCATTACCGTAAGATGAGTATCCAATCCACCCATCCAGCGACGATGATGCGCGTGAAAGGATTCAATCCATCCATGCTTATGGGTCCCAGATTTCACGCCCGACCCTTCGACATCACGCCCTTACGGGGTCTCTGAAAGATGCTGCCTTGATTCTTGACAAGCCGAAGCCACAGCCGAAGGCAGATACAATGCTGACTACCTTAATTATCAACATAAATATTCTGCTGATCAGAGTACATTTCTTTCATGTTCATGAAAGTTGAAAGCTCCTCTCCAATGCGAAAATATTTAGACTTTACTCATAATAAAAATGACCCAGTCCCACGCATCTAATATTCTAGTCGTAACATACGATCTGGATTGTTTATAAAAATAAGAAAAGTGAAACATGTAGACCTGAAAGTACTCAAACGTTTATCTTAAATGGTTTTGTAACACTCTGCGTGTTTCATTTATGAAAAATTAAAACGGGGAATTAACTAAAATAGCCATATATTAGGGGGTCTTTAAAAAATAACCAACCTCCTTTTTTTTTTTCTACACATTTATAGCTTTATGACCATTATACCCTTCCATATATAATATATAAACACATCTTCCCTAATCTAACACTTTTCAATTGAAAAAATCACTAAAAAATTTAACGTATAATCATTTTGATTTGTCGGACAGTCATTTCGGCTCACTAGATAATCTTTTCGACTCCTAGAACAGTTATTTCGACTCATTAGACATCATTTCAACTCACTGGATAGTCATTTGGACTCATCAGACAGTTATTTTACTTGTCGGACCATCATTTGACTCATCGGACCGTCATTTGACTCATCGGACCGTCATTTTGGCTCGTCAGACAATCATTTAGACTCGTCGGACAGTCATTTGGACTCGTCGGATAGTCATTTTAGATCGTCAGACTGTTATTTAACTCATCAAACAATAATTTGACTCGTTAGACCATCATTTGACATGTCGGACAGTTATTTCAACTCGTCAGACAGTTATTCTGACTCATTAGACTATTATTTGACTTATCGAACCATATTTTGACTTGTCGACTAGTCATTTTGACTTATTAGGATATAATTGTTATTTATATGAGTTTATTTAGATAAATAACAAAAATCAGGATGTTGGTTATTTTTCAAAAGCCCTCCTCAAATTAGATTATTTTGATGAAACATGTAGACCTGAAAGTAGTCAACTTTTATATTAAATGGTTTTGTAACACTCAGCATGTTTCATTTATGAAAAATTACAAGATTGGCGAAATTCAACTCTCTTTTCTTTTTCTTACAACTGAAATGGGGAAGTTTTTGTTCAAGGAAAATATTTGAGACGTTGGGGGATGTTGTCAAGGGGTCCATACCCATTTTTGTTGTGGGGAAGAAAATGTTGAAATTGAATAGACTTGTAGGCATGGGCTTTCTCTATCAGAGCATCTGTTTAGATGATCGGCCACATAGAAACGTTCAAATCCAACCCAAAACGTGATCACAATCACCATGATTTACTGCACATGAAACCATGGTGGATTGGACCATTTACTTGGAAACTCCAATCGCAATCCCAGATGAGAAAACTTAAAACACGTGTTTGCTATTGATTGGAGAAACATTTAAATACACTGAAAGCTGGCTAAACCAAAAGCTTTGCTTAAAGGTTGGTATCACCCATCTTTGAACCTTTTTATGGAAGCTGCATTCCATTTCAGTGGGCGCTTTATTGCGACTACAATGAATCATGAAATTATACGTTATGAGCCTTCAATAATAAATTAGACTTTTATTCNACATTTTGGCTAAAACCAAGAGTCAAGATTCGAGAAGCAATTAGAAACTTTTTTTTTTTTTAATTTTTAGGCTTCAATAGTAAATATCGTTTATATAACCATTAATTCAAATAAAAATAGAATTAGTATGATTATGCAACAAGTAAAAATACAAATAACAAACATAATATCAAAATATAATATAATAATGAGAATAGTCATATAACTTTCAAAACTAGAAAAAAATCTTTTGTACATCCACTGTATGTACATCTCATTTACACATCATGTTAATGGGTCAAATATTACAATTTAATTTTTTTTATTTAATTTCACACATTATTTGATAGTCATTGATTTACTATAATTTATGGGTGAAAAAATAAAAGTTAAAAAATATATTTTTTAACGCTAATTCAACAACTATTTTTATCAATAAAGTAAAAAAATTAATAACTATCAAATAGTATGTAAAAAATATTACAATATAGGATCACTCTTTACGTAATATTTTTGGGTTAGCACAAATATTTAGACCCAAAAATATTTAAATTTGAGAATCTATGATTTTTTTTTTAATAAAAAAAAGTTTAGACCAGAAAAGAAAAGGAAGACATTCCTTGTAGTCTTGAACTTAAAGTGTTAGGCAACGTTAATAATAGAAAATACCCATAGTAATAATTTTTTTGATGAAAATTGATGATAAAATGTAATCGAATATGAACCGTTAACCCATTGCCACGTCTACATCAAACGCCACAGTTTTCCCCATCAGAATTCAGATGAGAGGATCAATTGAAATGGACCCCAAGTAATTTTCTCTCAAATTTCATTTNTACCCAAAATTTATTTAAAAAAAAAAAGGCGCGCGTGCCGATATAACGTGTGAGGTTAATGTATCCTAGGAAACGGAAAAAATACCAAATACACAAGCAACGTGTGTACAATTAATGCCTGCACACTTACACACAACCAACACACAGTACTTGCATTGCATTGCAGCATGAAGAGATTAATATTTTCTATCTGTCACGTCCTTTCCTTCCCCTCCTAAAAGCAAAGTAATGTCCAACCCCCCAATCATCACTCGCCACGTATAACTCTTTCTCTGCTTGCATTTGTCCATACTACATTACTATTTCTGATAGTTTACGATTTTTTTTCTTTTTTCGATCTGAATTAAATTTATTTAATTATAATTACGACATATAAAATAATTTATTCTTGGTATTGTTTCTAACAAAACGGCATTTACTCCGGAGAATTAGGCCAAAAGGCTTCGAACAGAATAAGAGAAAGTAAGACAAACGCCAAATATCACTTCGTTATCTTTACTATGATTTGTCGCTTACAGATAGCTCTTATCTGTTACTAACTTCAAGTTCAATATCAACCAAGCCCCATACACATGAATTCACCTAATTCTAGAATCATCAAATGTCAGTTGGTCCAATGTTTATGTTGTGCAGTTGACATGTCAATATTGACAACCACATGGGAAAATCAGTTATTAAATCCAATTAGTTTTCGATTTTACATTTAATATAAATATAAGCGAGCTGGTGCTAACTCTTGATATAAAAATCGTAACTTCCATATGCGTCAGATTTCGTTACCTCTTAGTCTTGGTTTACTTCATGTTTAGATGTCAAAGGATACGTATAAGATAAAGATTATTGTATTAATTTTCTCTTAAATTTTAGTACTCCGTTAACCAATTAAAGTGTTTATAATCGTGATTAATACGCAGGCGGTGGCGAACAACTAGGGAAGAACAACGTTTGGTGCGCTTGTAATCACCATCACAAAGTAACAAAATCTCTTAAATTTAGCCACTCGTATATTTTNTTAGTACTCCGTTAACCAATTAAAGTGTTTATAATCGTGATTAATACGCAGGCGGTGGCGAACAACTAAGGAAGAACAACGTTTGGTGCGCTTGTAATCACCATCACAAAGTAACAAAATCTCTTAAATTTAGCCACTCGTATATTTTTTAAGGAACTTCGTTTTTATCATCTTACTAGAAGAAGAGACTTGGGTCGTCAATTTTAAAAATAATCAAAACTACAGACGGCTTTTGAATCGATTTTTTTATTAAAAAAAAAGAAGATATCATTACTATTATTTAACAAATCATTTATTAACAATCTTTTTTTGTTATCGAAGTTTAGGGATCGATTTCTTGCTAAATAGCTCTTTGTGAATTGTAAAGGTCTTAGTATCCATAGTTTGTTAACAACAAAAGTAAAAAGAAATTTTAAAAAATAATTTTTTTTGTTTATTGAAAACTTTCCTTATAAATTTTCTTGTTCTTTTGGAGATTCACAAGAAAAATATTATTAACCAGACATGTTTTATGAATTAGTTAGCCGAAAACAGAATAATTGAAATTATTTTTCTACGTAAAGACATATGTAATTTAAAATAATATTATTTCAATATTATGGGTACTCTTTATATATATAATTATATATATATATAATTAGAAAGAATAATTGCTTTTGATTAAAAAAATGGGACTGGTTAGCAGTTAGCACATCGCATGACGTGATTGACCCATTAGCCTGTAGCTACAACAAAGCGAAACAGTTTTCTTGACCCGCATTACTGTGCAGGTGAGCCACTCAATTAAATTTACAACTCTCAATCTCCCAAAACACCCTTCATAACTACCATTAATAACGCAAAATCTAATATGTAAACGAAGTCAAAGGTTCAACATGGCATTTATAAATTAGCTCCACGTTCACGAGTGGGATAGTTACTCTTCCAATTCATCGATTTCAACAAGACTTCACTTTTTTTTTTTTTAATTTTAAAAATGTTCAGTTTAGTTACAAAATTTTGTTCTTAAAAATAATACAAGGATGAAGATAAGAGAAATATATTGAATTGGAGAATAAGTCCTATAAATGTAAACAATAATAAAGAAAAGTACTTCTCCCAAAGTGCTTTATCTTATTAAAAACGAGGTCAAAGATGCTTCGTAGATATTTGTGTGAATATTTTCAACACATATATCTAACATTTTTTTTGAAGGCAGAAGTTAAAAGATAGATGAGTTTTGTTTGGTTGAAAAATTGATTTTCTTAAGGAGATTTTTTACAAAATTACAAAATAATCTGCACGTGTGTATATTCTACTCAACCAAAAGAAAGAAAGAAAAAAAAGGAGTTGATATCAATTTTGTATGGTACAATTACAAGTTATATGAATAGGGAAATAATTTGGTTAAACCGATATAGAATACAAAGGTAGAGACGGGCATCATCAAAGATTCAAAGGTAAACTTTGGAGGTCGAAAAAGAAAAGAGACATCCGCTAGAAAAATTTGAACTGAAGCCGCATAGAGATTACAGAAATTGATTTTGATTTATGATAAAAGAGTCGGCAATCAAGTTGATTGGATACTCATGATAGTGTTATCAATAGTATCTGTACAAAGCGGAAGTATAAAAATAAAAGTAAAATTAAGGAGAAAAGGTTTGTGTATAATTGCCAAACTGGCGAATTTATGGAGTCTCGGAAAGCGGTAAAAGGAAAAGCTTATTATCCAAATGGGCAAGATTTGCATGTTACTTGTCCCTCTTTCGCCATTCATGATCACACATTTTTGCAGTTGGTTTTGGGCATTCTGAAAATGAGAATTTGATTACTATTGTTATTATTTTTCTTTTACATTTTACAACTGTTTATTTTCATATTTTATTTCTGAGAATCATAATTTTTGGGTTGTGTGTGTCTTTTGGTGGAGGAATGCTTGTCACCTACTCCTTTTAAGTTCCCAATCTCTCTATACTTAAGAGAGAAAAAAAAAAAAGAGAGAGAAAGTGTCCCCAAGAGCTGCTGCCTTTAAGGCTTTGATCTTTGCTTTGCTTGTGCTGCTGCAGCTGCTGCAGCTGCTGCTCTGTTCTGTTCTGTGCTAATGGAGAAGCACAGATGCAAGCTTTGCACTAGGAGTTTCTCTAATGGCAGAGCTTTGGGTGGTCACATGAAAGCTCATTTAGCAGCCCTTCCTATCCCTCCAAAGATAACCACTCAGCAGCAACTCGGTGAAGGTACCGAGTCAGCTTCCTCTTCCTCTTCTTCTTCAGGCGAAGAGCGAGAAGTGGAGGACAAACTTATGGAAGAAGTGGCAGAAGAGAAATCTTTGGTTTATGGGTTGAGAAACAATCCAAAGAAAAGTTTCAGGCTTGCAGATCCTGAGTTCTCTTTTGCAGTAGATTCTGGGTCTGTTGTTCAGGACAGAGAAAGCGAGACCGAGTCAAAAGACCCGACTCGTAAACGATCCAAGAGGACCCGTAAAATATTCCCAGCAGATGATCAAAAGCAGCAGACTATGGAAATCAAGAAAACGAAGTTGAAGAAACCGAGTTGCAGCGAGTCACCAACCGAGCCGGAGCCCGTTAGTTCAGTATCTGATACTTCTCCCGAAGAGGATGTTGCTATGTGTCTTATGATGCTTTCAAGAGATGTTTGGATAAGAAACAATGAGGATCAAGATCAAGAAAACAATGGTAAAGTAAGGGAGAGATCAGTGGAGAAGCTAGAGAAGTCTAATGAGATCAAGTTGAGCAAGCCTCGCGGGAAGTATCGGTGTGAGAAATGTAAGAAACCGTTTCGATCTTATCACGCATTAGGTGCACACAGGAAGGTTTGTGAGGCAGAAACAAGAAATGCAGGTAAAGTTGCTGGTACTGATGAAAAAATCTTTCGGTGCCCATTTTGTTATAAGGTGTTTGGGTCTGGTCAAGCGCTTGGTGGCCATAAGAGATCTCACATGTTACCTTTATCGGCTGCTGCTGCTTCACCTCCTCCTAAGTTTGACAACAGTTTGATAGATCTTAACCTTCCTGCTCCATTGGATGAAGATGATTATAGTGTGGTTTCGGATGCATAAAGCAGGGCGCAGATGGAAGTTACATGGATCTAAGCCTTTAGTTCTTTCGTGTAATTTGGCCAAATGGGTTGTTTGTAGGTAGACATTTTTTCTCTCCATGTTTATCCAATTTCTAAGTTCCTGGATTCTCCATGGTTGCTTACTTTGGATTTTTCACCTTCTATTTTGACATGGCTAGTCTAAGTAGTAGCAGGGCAATCTGTAACAAATTATATGCCAAAAATTATTCATTACTTCAAACTTCAGAACACATTCTTTAAACTAGCTTTGTTTGAATTAATCAAGCACAAATCCCAAGTGTTTTTGTTATTTACTCATTTATTCTGATAGCAAAAGCAAATTGTTTCGTTGCTGTTGCTGCTGCTTTAAGTGTAGCAAAAGCCTTAGTGAAAGACCCAGATTAGCAGAAGTTCGTCCATTTTTTCACTTAATATGTACCCCGTTGCAGTCAAGTACTTTCTGAGTTTGCTAGCAAGCTTGTTTGATTGTTGTTGTGGACCCAATAACTTGTTCTCTGTAAATACCAGAGTGCTAAATTCTGTTAATGTTACAAAATGTCGTATTCCTGTTTCCAGCTGTGCTTGTAAACTGTCTATCCTCTCTTAAAGCTTACAAAATAATTTATATATATATATATATATTTTGTTCATCATGAGCTTTGTCCACTCGGGTAATGGAGAGGACAGAAACTGCTGATCTCTCGCAACACATCTGTTGCTCTTTTGTTTTGGGATATTTATTTGAACCCAAAAAGGTTGAAAAGTAATTGCCCACACCTCAGTTAAATATAAAATTAATATTAACCCCTAAAATTTATTTATTTTTATTTATACTTAATTACAATAAAATCTCATAATAAATATATAATATACCTCTAATATATCTAAAACTAAAAAACTCACCATATTAATTATAAAGTAATATAAAAATCTATATTTTTTATAATATTTGAAAATTAAGTAATAATGTAAGGACATTATCGATATTTTATTTACTAAAATAAAAAAATAATATAAAATTTTTAAAAATTTATGAAAAAATAATAAAGATATATTTGATATGCTAAATAATTTTTGTAAATTTAAATAATTTTTCTTACTAAAATTATTTAGTTCTTAATAAATTATTTATTAAAATTATTTAGTAAATGAAATATATTTTTGTTATCTAAATTTACTAAAATTATTTAGTTTTTGTTAAATAATTTATTTGCTTAATTTATTGAAATTATTTAGTAAATTATTTAAATTGAATATTATTTAATAAATTATTTAAATTTATAAATATTATTTATTAAATTATTTAAATTTATAAATATTATTTAATAAATGAAATATATCTTTATTATTTTTTTATAAATTATTATAATATTATTATAAAATTTTAAATATTTTATATTATTTTAATAAATAAAATATCGATAATATTCTAATAATATTAATTAGTTTCAAATGATTATAAAAAATGAGGTCTTTATGTTACTTTATAATCAATATGATAAATTTGTTATTTTTTAATATTTCAGAGTAGTATTTATATATTTATCTTGAATTTTTATTATAATACTGTGAACTATAATTAATAGAAGTTAACTTTTGGACACTCAATATTAATTTTATGTTCAAGTGATACGTGGATAAGGATTTTTCAATTCTTTGGGGGTCCAAAAGCAAATCCTCCCTATTGTTTTTGTGTTTCTTGTTTTAGCTTAAAGTATAAAATTAATTATTCGGAGACGAGCCAGAAGCAAACTCACTGTTTGCAAGATTGTGAAATTACAGAAATAACCTCAATGGATCTTAAAGGTTCATGAAGTTGACATGACGGGTGGAGATCCGAATTCCTTAATTTTCTGACTAACCGAAATTATCTGCCTTGAAATTAACGAAACATCCGGGCAAAAGGAAGAGCCATTATATTCTTATCGAAGAAACCAGTCAGATTAATAAATTAAATAATATTACAAGTAGAATAGTACAAAGTGATTTAGGCTGATAAGAGTACAGTAAGACATGTCAGTCAATAAATGATTGGTCTTTGGGTTCCTTTCTTTCATGCATACCAATGTGTTTTCTTGCTTCAGAAGAATTCTTCTTAAATTATTATGCTAGGGATTAGTGTGACCCCTTGTTTTCATAGATTGAAACTTTCATCTACCTCCTCCTCTCTAATCACTTTCTCATTCGACTGTGGAAAAAGATGTTTCAGTTTTTATTTACCTCCTTCGCTTCTAAACTCTAATCAATTTTGTAAACATCCTCAACATTTAATGGCGTTCATTAATATGATTTTGGTATGTTGATTCAAAATTACAGAAGATACCTAAATAGGAAGATTTGTTTTGAAAATTTATTCTTGTCTATTTTAACGTTTTGTAAGATTAATGAGTATTTATGATATTGTATTCACCAACTCAAATTCACTCGTTAACTCGTATGAAATTGAAATACTAAATTATCTAGTTTCATCAACTCATATTTGATAAGTGATGTGCTCATCAAACCTTTGATTAGTTAAATAATAAAAAAATTAAAAGTAAATTAAATTTCAAAACACCCTTCAAATCAGTAATAATAGGATGATACTTTGAATTTTTTTTATGAATTAAATTAAAAAGGCTAAATTGATATAAAGTTGATTTTCGTGATCTTTTGATTCCCGACTCGTGAAGCATTATATTCCCTTCGACATAAATAAATAAAAAAAACCGAACTCATGTGGGTAAAATGTTTCATAATTTTAGTTTCTGTCCATTATAATTAGAATCATTATCATATCAATTTAGATATATAACATTCTTTTCATAATTAATAATTAGACGGTGATTTCTCATTACACTCTTCTTCTTCCAAGTAAGCTTTGGTCATCTGCCCGGCACGTGTTCTTCTCTTATCTTCTCTTTTCACATTTTCTATTATTCTTGGAATGCCAGAGACACAGAAGCAGTTTTGATTGTTCATCCTCTTTACTTAAAATCTTTCTTGATGCATCCTCTTTGTTTGTCAATCAGCTTATGCTTACATGAATTTGATTGATGGCTTGATTATCATGAGGATCATCACAGTTCTCCTTTTAATAAATAGAAGAAAATAATCACCATCATCAGGGGCTGTCACGAGATTTAAAATGTATTAATGCAACTGGGACGGACAGCTGCTGCAAAGCAGATGTATAAATTTTAAGCATCATAAATGATAAAAGAGTAGCAGATTTAGGCTCGTGATAAATCATATAATACGATCAAACGGATGAGGGCCGTTGATGCAAACGAAGGACAGATAGGTAAATATATTTATCGTAAAGATTTGGTCAGCCTGACTTGTGCCACGCTTTATGAAACCTGGGGATGAGGTGGCAGACCTTTTCGGTCAACTTCCTCCAAATCATTTTCTTGGAAAATTTTAGAGGGTCCCACGTCCTACCTGGAAACCAAAATTTTCCTACGTGGATTATTAATTACTTTTACCTGCCATTTGGATTTTTTAACTTTTTATCATTATTATTTTTTAATATTGAAAATTAGCTATAAGAGGGAATAATGTGTAGACTGTAGAGTAGGTCTCTGCCAGGTTAGTCCATCAAACAGAGAGAAAACAAAGAAAAAGCGATCTGAAAAAATTATAAGTAAACCAAAAACTTGTCTGACGGAAAGAGAAGTAAATTGGTCTTGCCTTGGTCTTAACAAGAGTGGCTCAGTGCCATGACTCATAAAGCTTTTCACCATCAGATTTTGGCCTTCCAAGCCACCGAAACCACATTGTTTTAAAAGTAAAAATTCCGTCAAGCTCTGGTTTCTCTTACGTGATGGGATATAAATTGCTTTCTTTTCCCACTTTAAGCTTGTGGGAGATAGATTCTTTTCCCTCATCACAAGTCCCAACCGACACAAACTTAAGCTCTTTCTTTGTTTAAAATTTACACTACTGGACTGCTATTTTGCTTCTGTTCAAAAGCTTATTACACCGATTACTTACCTAAACACACTATAGATTACATAACTTCTCTAGATTTACCAATAAACACAAGCATTTCAGCTCAGATTAATGCATAAGCTGATCATTATTATTCTATAAAATGCTTCTTTGAACAGATAAATCTGATGAGAAACTGTTTGCTTTGTCGCTGGAAGCTCTGCCAAACCATTAATAGAAATAGTTCTGTTTTTTTTGAAAATAGAACTCCCACTTCAATGTCTTTTGCTTCCATGTGTACCTTTTATCCACTTATCTCTAAAGCTCTCGCCACTTTTGGCAATTTGATTTTTCATAAATTTGTTTTAAAATTTAGTGTGCTATATCATTGATTTGATTGTCTCATCAGGATTAGAATCGGTGCAGCGACGGAGATATATCATAACTAACAAGTCAATTATTTAACAACGACATTCATTGTCCACCAAATACAGCCCCCTTGGGCTAGTACGATGGAGTAATGGAGGTGATTCTCATAAACACAACTACACATCTTTATGGTTTCTTCAATAAATTTAAGTATCAACTAAATGATCAGATTTTAGTTAATCGTTTTGTCAAATTTTCAGAGTTTTCGTCACATATTTTATGTAAGATGACACTAGCAATTAACATGTCAATGTGGTAAAAGTATTGGGGTAAGTATAGTTATATGCTTAGCATGAACTTTTGTTGAAAAATTCTTAGCTACAATAAAGGTACCATTATGTGTCCAATAATCTACTTATTGGCTTATTTTTACTTGGTCATTATACTTCCTCACCATCATTGTCATCATAACCATATACATTCTTGTCTGTTTTCCATCTCCTCGTCACTTTTATCATTTTCATCAAAAGCTCTTACGTATCTTTGTTCTCTTTAATGTTTATGCTTCAACACCCACCATGGGACTGGCTGGATTTTTGTCTTGTCCTAAACATTCTAAGTTATTTCAACTTAAGATCTCTCTATAATTGAATATCTATTCATTTTACCTATGATATGATAAAACCAAACCGAAGAAATAATTCGAATTTTAAACTAGTGGAAACCCCATTTATGTTGGGAAAGAAATTATCAGTTCCACCCATATGGAAAAAGCGATAAACTATCTTTAGCTTTAAAGGTTATATCATAATTATATAACTTTTATTATTAGGCCACTCATTTGAGTTGTGTTCGTATTTTATGTATACTATATAATGTATAAAGAAATTAGAAATAGAAATCATTTAATACACATATTAAATAAACTTTATATCAGAAATTTACGAGGTTTTATCGATTCGTTAAAAGGCTTGAAAGGCAACATTGTTCTCAGAGTTAACGTCGATTGTCATTGTCACCACAAAACCCTCAATTTATGCAATGTAATATGAGTGTCTATTTATCTATCTCTTGATTCAAATATGAGAGGAGGTTGATAAAATAACAGATTGATCAAATTTTATTAAGTATGGTTCATAGTGATGAATTATCAAAGAGTAGCGGCTATTTGTATCATCATCTAATGGTTATCTTATTAATGAATCAACAACGTTGACATTATTTGTAATTAATATATGGGTGAAAAGTGTATAAATGCATGGAATAGAAACAAAAGAATAGATGAGTAAATGGTGTTGGGTGTGAGCATCGAAAGAACCATGAATGCCTCCACCACACTCACCTTTTCTCTTTTAGAAATCTAGGTGGTGCTAGATAACATATCTTATTACTTTTATTTTTCTGAGAGAAGTCTTGGACACAGCTGCTTTCTCCCTTACTTGGCATTAACCTTGATTCACGCTAAAAACACCATGATTTCACACCCATTTTAGGTCACAAATATACACTCGCCTGCCTGCATGCCTAGCCCAGTCATGCCAGCAAGTAAGTGCTTCGCATGTGACAATAGGGCTTCAGATCAACCTAAAAGTCCAACACCCATTATTCCAATCCTCTCCCCCCAAAACCACACATGACTTGACTTGGATCTACTAATCAATCTTGACCGTTCCATTTCACTCCACTATATATGATCAAGAGCAACTATGCATGGCCTGCAACAATAAATTAATATCTGATTAGTTTCAGCCTCGCTGGCCATTGTAGGGATCGATGAACTCTTTAAACCCAATTTTAACACCTATTATACATGTGAACATAACTTGAAGTTGGAGAAGAATAAAGATAGGATCTCTTTAAGTGATAATTGATAAACATGAAAAGATTATGCAATATATAAGCACTCATTTATACATCAAAGAAAATTTTAATGTTGCATCAAGTGGACCTATAGCATATGGAAAAGTGCATGCGGTTACCCTCGTAGCTTAATAGTGTTAATTTACCATTCTTAAAAACTTAGACTCATAGATTTAAGTCTTTAATATTTTCATGTGTCACCTCACATACACTTGCACATGGATCGGATTATTTTTTATATTGTAAAAATTTATTGTCTTTTCTTCGTTCACATAGTTCTTAAATTAAGGGTTACGCCCACACTTTATAAGCTTGATAATTAAAAAACATGTGAGATATATACATGTCCCAAGTAGGTCGCTCAAAAGGATTAAAAACTTTGATCTCAATGATGGGATGAGAAGCTACTTACCACTAAGAGCAACTGTTGGGACCGAATCACATGATAAAGGATTCGAACATTTTACTATGAATATGACCTTGATACTATAATAAGTGAAGTGATTACGTTCGTAAAAATTTACCTCCCTCTAATAGATAAAACTCTAATAAATGGCTGACGCTGTCCGTTGCTTGATCGGAAAGGACTTGTGTCTTTAACCTGTTAGGAGCAGCGTTAATAAAAATGTGTAAAAATAAAAGTTTATTAACAAGACAAATTTTTGCTTAGTTGCTTATGGTTTTCAAGGAATTGGATCATATTATTTAAAAATATGGCCTAATGGTGGCCTGCTTAATTGGATTTTTTTGGCGCCTTATAACTTGGCCACGGTCCCATATTCCAAATGACAAAGCCACCGAATTTGCTTTCCTTGGAGTATGAAAATTTGAAAATATACTTTACAATTCTCATTCTACTCACTGCTTAGCTGGTCCCCTTTGTAATCTCTATGCTTTCGCTGATTGTGCAAATGGACAATAATTATTATCAATTCTCACTAGGGCTCCTACGCAAATGCGCTGTCCGGTGTGATGGCTGAGATCATATGGGGCCTTATATTGAATCCACAGAAAACCACTCTCTCACTTGGAAAGTTTGCAAATTCATTATTGATCTGATGACAGACACGTTTCATCAGTTGATAACTAGCTAGCTTCCATGCCTTGTGATGGATAGGCCACATTAATCTAATTTTAAGCCATCAATATTCTTGCTGCTGATACCACATTTGCCAAAAAGACGCATCTGTTAGTAAACTATACCTGCTTAAGCCTAACCCGTTACGGCAGGCCATCAACATACCCAAATCTTGTTTATTTGGGATGTAAATTGGACCCAGATGCCCAAATCACGTCTTTGAGTTTCTATAAACGCCGATAACTCCAGGATTACTATTCGTAAATCGGTTATCAGTACAAATAACATAAAGGAAATATAACTAACGTTTAGTAGAAAAAATAATCCCCAAATTTGCGATCAAAAGTAGTTAACCATCATCATTAAGTTGGGTTAAAAATACGAAATGTATTTAAATCTTTGTCATCTTCAAATAAAGAATTTTCTACGATAGCACTGCGGTAGGATCAATTCCTGAGTGTTGGAAACAAAATGAATCACTAGATTTAATATATATCTATGCCGTCATTGTTGAATTAGATGTGCCAAACTATTGGAATTGGTTTCATTTTCAACGGGAAATAGCGTTGACAATGCAACGCAATGAGAATAAAGTAACATGAAATGAATCGTCCATAGAATTGCATATTCATTTCTTTTATGCTTGGAATTCTCAAGCCGATAAAAAACGTTGTGATTAGAAATCGCATGCAATTAATGACTGGCGTAGAAATGTGCAAAGCAATTCTAACTCTGAAATAAGGTACAGGTTGGTTAACTAAAAAGTGCAGCAATAATGCCAACTTTATTATTCATTTAGCTTTGAATTGAATGTCTAGTAGTACTAAACTAAGACCACAAATTGCTTTGCAATTCAAGCTGTAATTTGCTGTGAATATAAAGAGGTTAATTATTGTCCTTTGACACTATTTCTCTGTGAGTTACCCAATTAGAAAACGTAACTAACCATGCCAAATAGCAATAAATCGAAGCTTCACAAATGATATGAAAATCTGAGCTCCATACTAGAAGCAAGCAACCTTGCCCGTTTTGTGGAA
>JANKKB010001289.1:8208-34987 GCA_026225775.1 Bursera palmeri
GAATTTTTATTGTTGGTAAAGGAAATTTGGAAACTTTGTATTATTCTCGGTAATGGAGTTGTTATAGCTTTTTTTTTTTTAATTTTATAATAGACTGGTTGCATGAATTATGGCAATATTGTTGGTTTCTTCATTTCAATTGGTCGAGTATCATTGCCAGTTGTGAGGAATATTTATTTCCTCTTTTGATAATGCTATAATTGTGAAGATTCGGGAAGGATTGGAGTAAAAAGAAAATGCAATATAGTTTGATTTKWTTCTTTAATTTACAAGAGAAATTTGGAAACTTTGTAGAGTTATTATTGGTAATGGGGAAGAAGAAAGCTGTGAAGGAAGATGGGTATGGGTGGGAGATGAGAAGGGAGATGGCGAGAAGCAAAGGAGGGTAGAAATGAGATTTTTTTAATTTATAAAATTCTGTTTTAACGTTTGTTAACAAATTGGGGGATAAGTGTTAGTTTAATAAAAAGCTGGGGTTTAGTGTTTTTTCGAAATCTATCCGGGGGGGTTAAAGCATTTCCCCTTTTTCAAACAGGTTCTTTCGATTTAACTGTTTATTTTTTAAACAAATTCCTTAATTTGAGTAATTTTTTACAATTCTCTCTGATTGTTTCACCTCTTCGAGGTTTCCGATATTGGTTAACATCTAAACATTCTTTAAATAATTATTATACATAAAATTTCGACCGATCCATATTAGAATCAGCAATCAGATTTTGCCGGTTTATAAACAAATAGAAGTTGAATTTTTGGCTGTGTTTTGATTGGGACACGGAAGGCCATACTGCTCAAATATTGCAAACAGCAAGGCCCACCCCAATACGCAATGAAGAAAAGGTTTCCATCAGGAAAACAGGTTTTAGGATCTCTAATCATTTTTAATATGTACACCACCGCCACTTGCAAACCAAAATAACAAGAATATAATTGCGTCATAACATGGCTGCTAGTCTAAATATTACAAACCACGGACTCTGGTCATTATCGTGGAAACGCAAGATCCATGAGATACTGAACACAATTGTTTAAATGAGAACCTGGGGAGTGAATATTCAACTATCAACACAATAATAATATATTAGGAGGGAAAATGGAGCAACATTTAAACATCCTACAGAAAATTTGGTGGCTCCCTGACCAGTAACATAGTGCATGTGGGCACCGTAACATAAGGCAAAGAAACACCGACATTAAATAGGCAATAAGCAAAGAAATGCAGTAACAATACGCCAGGCATAATTCAATCCAAAACTCATGTCAAAAGACACCACATATCCTCAAAACAATCTATTTTGAGCCTTTCACTCCACAATCACACAACCCATCTCTCTTTCTTTCACTCAAATGTATCATCATCATCATCCGGGAGAGGTTGACTAGCAGCAGCAGCAAGTTCAGCCTCATGCCTGCAAAAATAAGCAAAGCCAGAATGTCAAAAACCATAAATAGCCTTGATCCCTAACAACTGGTGCATGATCTCATTTTGCATCTTTTGTGTGCATGTAAGATAAAAAGTTCAGATTATAAAGGAGCACTTACTGTTGTTGTGCTGCCAAATCGATCTGAACTTCTGGAGGAGCCAGGGCAGGGGACTCCACAAAATGCAAATTAGGATCCCTTCAAGTGAAAAAAAAAAATTCAGCAAACTGAATGAATTTCCATCTATAGATCAAAAGAAAAGCTTCTCTATTGGAAAAAATGAAATGAAATATCTACCCAGCAAGTTTTCTGGCAAGGTATAGGAAAGGCTTCTCAAAGTTATAATTGCTCTTTGCTGAGATCTCATAGTATTGCAAGTTCTTCTTCCTGTGAAAAGTAACCTGTTTTGCTTTCACCTGCCTGTTCTTCACATCAACCTTGTTACCACAGAGAACAATAGGGATGTTTTCGCAAACCCTGCAAGAAGCAACACAAAGGTGTAAAACATCTTGAACTAAACACAAAAAATAAAACTAATTTCAAAAAAAGAATATTTAAATGTTTTTTACACAAACCTGCAGAGATCCCGGTGCCATGTTGGAACATTCTTATACGTCAACCGGGCAGTAACATCAAACATGATGATAGCACATTGACCATGGATGCTGCACAATCAAAAATACATTTACATATTATGGCTCATGGACACGTATGAAGATTGACAAAGCTTAAAAGAAAACAAAACAATTAGTCAATCCATTCACTGTAAGAAGACTGGAAAATGTTACACAGCTACCAAACTCAAAAGTAACCAGCAGCAAAATATAACACAAGCTACAAATTGCATTTTAACATTCCTCGACTACTGCAACTGATCAGTAAGAAGAGTAGGACAGTAAAATCACTAATAACTCTATACCATAAAAAAAAAAACACACAACAACATTTCTAGAAATCCTTGTAACCAAGCCAATGAAGGGACTTACTAATATCCATCTCTAAGACCACCAAACTTCTCTTGTCCAGCTGTGTCCCAGCAGTAGAACCTAATTTTCCCACAGTTAGTAAAGAAGTCCAAAGGATGAACTTCCACACCGATGGTTGCTGCAAGTAATCAAACGACAAGCAATCAGACTTGCAAATAAAATTCCCAACAAATAACACATTTACTCAGTAATCATTTTTTTTTTAAAGGCAAAATAAACTTACGTTCGTATTTCTTCTCAAATTCCCCGGTAAGATGCCTTTTCACAAAGGTCGTCTTTCCTGGCATTATGCAGATACTTTCAGTTAGAAACATAACAATTCATAATGCATAAAATCTATACAGTAACGAGATCAAAATACACACTTAACACCAAACATCAAAACGCTAAGTCAATTTAAACAAATGAAACTTCGCAACAAAGATTTATTACAGTTAAAACAACCGATTATAATCAACAAAAAGAAACCCTAACATTTTATTCAACAAAACAAGTCAAGCACAAACCCTAGATTTCACTTCAAATAAAACATTTCTTATCTTTTCAATCCCTTAAAACTGCACTTTTTCCCTAAAATTAAGAAACAAAAAGAAGCAATCGACTCTGTACCAGTTCCACCATCGCCAACGATTACGAGCTTGAAACTCGGATAATCAACGGTCTGCTGGTTCGGTAGAGCCTGAAGCACAAATTACATACAACAACACCGTTAACAAACACACACAGATGCAGATCCAAAAGCGGAAGCTAGACAAGGAGATTTTCTAAAGAGATTATCAAATTGAAGATTTCTTACCATCACTCGTTTTGTTGTGGCGTTTTGATTTTGAATTCGATTAGAGTTTGTTTGCGCTTCAGCTAAGCCAATGGTGCGTAAGGAGGTTTATATAAGAGGTTTAAGGACACCCTAATTTGTTACTGTTTTTATCTCCTGTGTAGGGCTGCACTAGATACAGAGATCTTGGTGATCTAGAAGCTGCGCCTTTGCGGAAGTGTCGATAGATAATTGGTAGATTTACTGTGTTTGTATAGGACGTGTTGTAGGAGATTCCCCCAGCCTTATCTCAGTTCTTAGGTAGCTTTAGCCTGACGCGACTCTCTCAACCGTCTGATTTGTTTTGTCATTCGGTGTGATTGGTTCACCTGTTCTGGGTTTTGAATTTTGAGTTTCGGCCATAGGGGAGTTCCGTGTTTGTGTGTAATGGGCTTGATTCACAATATGGGCTGGGCTTATACTACAGTTTCTAGGATTGTTTGGGCTCATTTAACAGATATATCAGACTAAATGAGCCCACTAACATCCTAAACACCCCTATTTAAATTTTCTAGTTAATTCTTTGATTAATCACCAAGATTACTTTTTCTCTTCTATGTTACATCCTCAGTTCTCTTTCACCTCATATCTTACAATTTTTTTTAGCAAATGCAATATTTATTCAATCTGATACCACAAAATTAATTTGGTTCGATAGATACTAATTAACCCTATATTTCAAACTCTAATTTCAAATCAATTAATAGTGATTCTCTCAGGGTTAGGTATTGAGGGATCGATAAATAGTTTTTATACTCTTCAAAAAATCGGTGATATTTTGTGTACATTAAGAAAAAAATTTCTTAACTAATAAACAAAAATTAATTAAACATAACATAATTTATAAAAATTATGATGAGTGGATATATTTTTATTATTTCAAAAGCGATGATACTAATTAGTTTTGACAATATCTTTTTAAATAAATATACTTAGATAAATAGAAGACTTTGTGGGCATTATGTTTGTTTTCCTACAATCATAAGAAACTATATTCAGTGAGTGCGCCAACAGTGAGTGCCTTTGTGGTCAGTCCGATGCTTAAATATATCAGTACTAAAATAAAGACAACCAAACTAAAATTTAGCCAAAACGAGCAAATAGCATGAGCTTACCTTAGTTTACTTATCATTTGGAGTTGTATTTATTGACGATGAGGTTGTTTGGACTTTATTTCAAAGAGGAAATACTTGATAATTGTCACTTATTTTTAGTTGGTCCACTAAGTATTAGTTAGTGGCGATTAAATAGATGTAGTTAGGCTTCCACGTAAGATAATGTTATATCATGAAAGATTAGGGATAGTTATCCTTACCCCCCAGTTAAAGTTTTAAGAAAATATTTAACTTCAGTCTTTTATTAAATTAACACTTATCCTTAAAAAATTATCACTATTTTTATAAAAACTAACATTTATCCCTAAAAAATATGAAGGGTAAGTGTTAGCTTTTGAGGGATAAGTGTTAGTTTAACAAAAGTATGTAATTAAGTGTTTTCTCAAAATTTAACTGAGAGATCAATGTAATTTTCCCTGAAAGATTATGACTCATTTTTCGTTTTTTTAGGGATTATGATATAGAAAAGTCAGTATTACATTATATGGTATTTGACACATGTCACAATATGTGTTGCGATGAGTTGGAGATTGATCAAGTCTTACTTGGACGCTTAAATATGGTTGGAACTGGATTCCACTTATAGGTCGAAACCTGATAGACTTGTTTACCATTTTGCTTAAATTAACTTGTTCGACTTCGGATCATGATGTTGGACAGATATTTGGGTTATTATGGGCTTGAAAAATGGTATCTAACACGCTTGAAAATGTATCAAAAGTTCATGATATAGATATAACGGGATAAACTTAAATCTTTTTGTCATTTATTTTTGCTACATTAATACAAGAACACTTATATAAAGTCACACTACTATATATGTATATATAAATATCCTATTTTGACATTAGAAATATTATATACTCTTATTTCTTTTCAATCATCTTAAACTCACACCAAAAGGCCTTCATATTTATATATATTTTTTCCTGCAACAAAATCAACATTCTTAATGTAACAAAAGATGGATCCAATATTAATTCCATATATATTCATATCTATATGTATCTCCAAGCCATGCTTCTAATTAATCACAGGCTGCATGCATTGCTTCGCATAATTCATGGTTTACGAAGGCTCAACAACTTCACATCATCGAGAACGGGGCCACACAGGGAAGAGAAGTCGTCACTCCTCATTGTATAAAATGTGCTGAGGAACATTATGCGAGTTCGTGTTGAAACAGCCACAAATTTGAGCGCAGCACGCTTGAATCCACCTTTGCCTTTGGACTCATAAGGGACCTTGATTGTGTCCTTGCCAGCAAAGGCTTCAACAACCATTGAACCTTCACAAGAGTTGCTAGCATCTCCCACTGAAAATGAGAGGATGTAAGTTTTGGCCGGGATGGTTCTTACAATTTGCGCAATTGCACTTTCTTTTCCTGCTACAAGTTCAACAGCTCTCTTCCCATGTGGCACCGAGAAATGGTCAGAGTCGATGTATTTCACAGCTTTCAGGGATTCAACCATCCATCCTGGCAGTGGAGAGTGGTCGTCTTCTATGTTGGGTGGGATTAGGACACCCCAAGATGTGTTGGGGAACACATATGGACCTTCTTCAAAACTTGGATTTTTTACTAAGTTCTCTGCACAAATAGAACTCAACGTAAATTGAAATCGGTCATAATTGGATTTGCTCTACACAGTCATCAACAAAATCAATGTGCATGCTAGATATCACTTCATCAATTCTCTATAAGTACAATAAATGTTTCTAATTCTATGGCTACGGCTTAGGACACTTTAAGTATGGCATCATTAAAGAGTCTGCAAACAGACTTTTAATGGGTCTGCAATTACAGTACAGGTTGTATATCATTCCTGGAACAAAATGAGCAAAGATTAAATCTGTGTCCCCATCATTTATGACAGTTTAGTCCCCACATCTGAAAAGGGCCGCGAAGTAGTGTGTGCCATCTAATCTCTTCTATATTTAGGTCAGAAAAGGAAAAAATTTATATTAGCTATGGCTAACCAGTAGAAGTGTTTTATTTTATTTTGTAACACTAATGAGA
The DNA here is from genome assembly GCA_026225775.1 of Bursera palmeri. NCBI lineage: Eukaryota > Viridiplantae > Streptophyta > Magnoliopsida > Sapindales > Burseraceae > Bursera > Bursera palmeri. The sequence continues at coordinate 14,560 of JANKKB010001289.1, forward strand.
TCATGCTACCTACCTCCCGAAAAGCAATTAATGAATCATATTGTACTCGTAGACCCCAGTCTGTTGTCAATCTCGTTCCAGGCTGCAGCACCAAGCAATGAATAGAAACAGACCTAAATATGTATACCTAATACTCTAACAGGAAGAAAAACCACAATTCGCCCTATTCTAGTTACTTCTTTCATATTGTTCGTGTATTTGTGTTTTGTGCACATTATTTTTGGAGCCTATTAATTAAATTGAGCATTAATTTATCAAAGAGAGAGAACTCACTGTTGGTTGCTCTAGGAGGGTATAGTGTTCTGATGGCAATCGAATCAATGAGTGGTCCGCAAGCAGGATCCTCCTCCACTCCTGGATTGTGTAAAATGAGCTCTATAGTGTCATACAAAGCTTGGAACCCCCAAGCATATGTGTCCCAACCATTGCTGCTATATAGCGTTTGCACAGGCAACACACCCCAATCTGGCGCCACAGATATGTTCAGGGATTCATCTTGAGCACAGGTGCGAGCATAACTGAATGAGACTGAATAGTACATGCCCTTGGTAACTTTTATGCTTTGCTTGATGGAGGCCTCATTGCCTAGCCTTACAGCAAAGGCACCTTCAGGCACCACTAGTAACATGTCCCCTTGCTTTTGGCCCGATTTTATGTACTCCACGAAGCCTGAAATTTCCCACTTTGGTATTGCATACCGTCCAAGAACCACCGTGCCATTCATGTTCGACGGGCTTGGAGCGAGCTCAAAGTTACCATTTGGTAATAGTCCTGGCAATAATTACGAACAATAATAATTAAATAAATTACATCTTTCCACAGATTTTATAATAATTGAATAAAATTTGGCTATTATATGTCCAAAGTTTCAAAAGGTTATAGAAAGCTTGGACACCAAAGACAAGACATATGCTTTTCTTTAATGCAACCACCTACCACTGGTCGAGCAGACACAAAAGTAGAGTGCGGTTAAAGTCTTACAGACGACAAAAATAGCATGAACCGACTTACCCAAAAGACGATTTTAAATTTTAAATTTCTGACTGTTCATGAATGAATCTGAATGTACTGCACCAACAGGAATTGATTACAATCTATCCTATAACTGAGAGAGGCAATCAATTCAAGTCCGAATCGACTATGTAAAGCCTCATCTGTCTGAGTTATTCAAAATGGTAAGGTCATTTTGGTCATTATCTCCCAGAAACTTTCACTACTCAATACTCGCTTGCTACTGGTTGCCACCAAGCCAATTAACCAAGTAAAGCATGGTACAAGAAACTTGAAAGTTGTTAAGAACTCGATAATAGGAGCCAAAAAACTACATGATTAAGCCTAAGAACCATTGGAGTCAAACAAATATGCAGCTCTTCATGTGGGTTTTTAAAGACAAATGTATATATATGCCTATACATGCATGTTATATAGACGTATATATGCATATAGTATAGTACTATATGTGCTTGCGAGCGCTTGCTTGTGGTGTGTATGGCTTACCGTCTATGATCGAGAAGGCGGCATGGAAAGTGGAACATAGCAGCACCGACAGCAAGATGAGCCCTCGCATTGTTGAACACTTCGTAACACTTTTTACAAAATGAGAGAAGTGAAGTGGATGTGCATAGGCAGATGATGAGAAAAAGGGGGTTTGGGTTTATATGCATGCTGATGGAAAAGAAAGCCCTTACATTTCCCCAAAAATAGCACATATGCCATTCTATCGCCGGTTCCTCACGTGGGTTTCTCAGTCAATGACGTATTTACCCTTTCATTATTGTAATACGATTGCCCCCCCATCCACATCTGGATGGGCTCTGGCTTCTGCTTCTCTGTGGAGATTGAAGACAAAATTGGCTGTCAACTTCACATGGTTTCACTCCCTAAGCTGTTGCTTTCATGCTAGGAAATTTTTACTTGTCTTCAATCAGTGAAATGCCGCAAAGGGCCTTACATTATTGAGCTGAAGTTCAGGCATATGCATGCTTGATGTAATATTTTAGTGCTTGACAAAAGTCTTTTGAGAATTAATGATCCATAATTCTTGGCTTTGGCTAATGCCTTCAAAATTGTCATTAACTTGGGAAAATTCTTAGGGGAAGATTGGAAGATACGGGTTTCGTGGGCAACATTCCGAAGTCTCTAACCAATCTTGTGCACTAAAAATAATATATAATTACGAGACAATGTATCCCACATTCCAAATATGTATCAATTTTAATCTAATCATGTTACATATGTATAATTTACGTGTTTTACAATTGTACGGATATACATACATTCATTTTATGATAGATTTTTTCCATAATTTTATATATTTGATAAATAATCATGTTGATAATTCTAGTATAAGTTTAGGTGATGAGGTGTGATTTATTTTTGTGACAACTAACAACAAAGGTATATCAAGAAAGGTTAATTTAAAGCAACTAGCATTTCCATTTGCATGTGTAATAAATAAGTTTTTCTTTATTGCGTGCATGCATGTATCTGATTCTTAGTTCTGACCCATCAAATCTAGTCTACTTAAGAAGCTAGATTCATGTCTGTAACAGCTGGGTAGCTACCCAGCTATACATGGTGGTTATTTGAAGACAAACATCTATCTATATCCATCATGAACAATCCTGAATATTGATGGATAACACGATCAGAAGTTCAATAAAAAATTATTTGGTGAATGAGAATCGAGTCGCTGAATGATGAATTTCTAGCCTGCATGCATGTGACCCATCTCCAGGTGTCCTCGTTTCTTCTACCTTCTTCTCTGTTGACTCCATACACAATCCTCCACATGTCTTCTGCTTACGAAGCAAAGCCAACTTGTGTTTTGTTTTTATTCTTTTTACTGAAAAGTTAGGGTTTGGACCATGAATAAAGAAGGTAAATGTTGAGCTATTATTCGGAATCAAAATCGGTGATTTGTTACTACGAAGTGAGAAGAAACATATCACGAGGAAAGTGGACCAAGTCATGAGAGGAGTGATAGGGAAAATCTCAGCTGACCTAATCCTAGAAACTGAGAATCGTGGCTCGTTCCTGGGCTTTCGTCCATGTGGACCCTTGTAACCTTAAAATATTATTACACAAAAGTGGGCCGACTTTGAATCATAGCCTCATCTTCTCTCGATCACCTTGCATGTGCACCACCGAGCTTAGGCCGGACATCATGGCCTCTGTCCGGATCTTTTTCCCTTTTTTTTTTTTTTTCATCTCTTTTATTTTACTATTTTAGATCGAACTCTTCTCAATTCTCATCTCCCTAGCATATTTTCTTCCTTTAATTCCTTAGAAGAAAAAAAAGAGAGCAATCTTTGATTTTTACTTGTTGGGCTATAGAGATTCGTTTCGATATAATTGTCGAGTAAATTAGGTTTACCCAAATATTTAAAAGGTTCATAATAACAAACGTTTAATGTGTCACTTTTAATGGGTCCAAAAGTGTCAATTTGAACTTTCAGTTGTGTGATGTGAATAGGACAGATATTGGAACTTTCATCACAGTCCATGCCAAATTTAATTAGCTTACAAAATTATTTAAAATAATAATAAAAGGAAACCCCACCCCACCATATGTCCATGGTCAACTGACCTAGTTAAAAATTGCCATGACTTTTGGAAAATAAATTAAATTAATGTTTGCAATAATTGTAGAAGTGCATAAGTTTAAGGTTCAAATGCCCCCTGATTTCTGATTAAGGAAGATGTTGCGTTAATTAATTTGTTGTCTTGTGTTTTAATTTGAGAGCCATCAACAGATCAGCTGATACTAACAGGGTTCATATTCAACTCGTAAATATAGATTCTTGAAGCTGAATTTAACCAAAAGAATTGAGAGTGACTCAATCGTCAAGAGTATATAAAGTCATCATAATAAGGATGTTTATATTCTATTATTGGACCAATGGTTAATTTGGTAATTTTATTCTTTCTTAGAATTAGTAAACAAAAGATTGAGAGCCTCGCATTAGCAGCAGCAGCTTGGATAGATTGACTTGGAAAGAGACAAGATGGCCGACGAGCTTCAGTTTGGACACATGATACGGTGGATGTGAACTACTCACGTGGATAGCATTCAAGAAGGTTGTTTTAATTTCGATAAATTAAAGAATGTGACCTGTCCCTAAAACGGATCATGTTTGGGAAGCTAGAAAATTATCAATTCTTCAACATGGTATGGGCATGGCTACGTTTAATATTTCCATTTTTCATGTTGGCAATTACTCCAATAAATCAGAACTCTCATGATGAAGATAACAAGATAATCAGATCATTTTTAAAGAATTTGGCATATATTTAATTCGAATTCTGCTCTTCAGTCAATTTCAGTCGCATGTGCAATGAAATCAAGTTGATAGAAATGTCGGTTGAGATCGATTGTCGCATGGAGCCAACTCATTAATGTTAATTGGACGTACATGACAAATTAAAAGAAAGAAAATCGAGCATCGAATTTCATGTTCATGATGTTAGTTTGGAGGTTCAGAATGGACTTTACATTTGAAAGGTTAGTAGTGGATAGACGTTGGAGATAGCTCTGCAGAACAGTTAAACAAATAGATAGATTGGGTGATGATGGTGACGCAAACGACCCTACTGCTCTCAATCATGAACTGAAGATGGACTTCCATCATTTTTCTTTAAATGTCATGGATGTCACAAGCAATATTCTCAGAGCAATTTTGACTGATAAGATTCAAGGAGGCTAGTAAAAGCAGTAACTGTGGCAAGGTAGCTGTTAAGATAATTGAAGTTTTGCATATTTACTCGATGTATATAATTGGTTTAATTTCTTTAACTATGGAAGAAAGAGTGTTCTGACGATAGATTTGGGAGGGTAAAAGACAAGGTAGACGACGGTTTAATAAAAGAAGGCCACTCCATTAAGGCATGGTCTCTCAGCATCACATGCAAATGTCCCTGTAATAAATTAGATCTTTATAGGTGAGGGTCAAGAGCATCATCAACTCCTCCCTTGCACTGCAGATCATGGAAGAGAGGATAGGGTCAACTGATGCTATGCTCGACTAGACTCTCGTTTCCGGACATTTATAAATACGTGTTCGATTCTATGAATCGGTCCATCACCAAATATAAACGGTTATCTTTTCTTTTTTATTGCAAGGAAACTGACGTGTTGCAATCTTCTCGGAAAGTTTACCAGTCTCACAATTCCACTGGGTTGTTCTTATATATTTTGAACTACTCTACTCTAATTCTATCATCCTTACTACTTTCTCATAGAAGTTGGAACTCTTTTAGCTATACAACATCTAACTTTCCATGGCTTCTCTAAATCGTGCAACAAGACTACAAGAGCCACCGACTCACGTAACTGAACGGTGCAGTGCATACATACGAGGATCATGCAGATTTGCAAAAGAATTTTGATGGGTTCCACCACTGCTGCACCATCAACTTCATAACTCTTAATGCACACCCAACATTTTGGCTAAAAAATTGCAGATAAGTTGTCGAGACCCCATAAGCACTAAAGCTTGTGCATATAAGGAAGTGAAAGCATTGACACATGGGCGCATTCATGCAGACAGGAAAAGCAAGTTGATGGTCGAAAATTTGGTGAGCGGCTCGTGCGTGCTGTCTTATTCAGCGAGTAAAGGAGATAGAACTTTCGTATACATGAAAAGACTGAGGTAGTGCCGTCATTCACGATAACAGCTAAATAGAGCATTCCTCCATCCCCCCGCAGATAAGATAGAAATAGAGAAGTGAGGAAGGAAATCTTTGGTACCATACTAGCCACTTAAGGCGAAAATAGCCACCCCCAGCTATAGACAATAATTGAAATACATTTGAATGGGCATCCGTTACTTGATGGCTTGGCAAGTTCGGAGTAAGTTGATTACTTCAAAGAAATTAAGTCAGAAATAGTCGAGAGAACACTTTTCCTACAGGAGGATGAGACTACATTTCTAAAATAGTTCGAACCCGTAAAAGAAAATTGCTCGTGTTAGACTGCATCAATGACTAATTGCCCAAAACATTTTATGGAGCCACACTAGCCAACGCATAACAAGATACGTTCAACAAACAACTTTATAGGAGCTGACCATGAGCCAAATCAAGACGATAAGCTGTTTGTCTTCAATTATCTGATTCCCAGTATAGAATGACGTTAAAACCATCTGCTGCCATTTTCAGATTACATTGATTGATATCACAGTGGATATCCGGACATTTCATTCTTTATGAGCTTAAGAGTTAAAATTCAATAAGAAATTGGAGAAATTATGTAGTAAGCATGCATAGAATAGCATGGTTGTCTATATTTATTGGAAAATGGCCAGTAGATGACAACCAATTGGTAACACAATTGAAAAAGTAAAACACAAGTGACCGAGAAAAAACACATTTTAGAACGTTCAGCATCGAAAGATTCTTCTTTCATCAATAGGTACAAGACAAACTAAGATGCTCAAGGAATGGTACGCTGATAGAGAGGCAAAGCTCCCAAAGCCTCACGTTCTGCTCTCTCCTTCTTCACCTGCAAAACAGAAGCAATGAGATATTTTTACAACTTGACATTTTATGCACTGATTTTCTAATAATACTGGAGCTACAATTTCATTCAACATCTTCAAGGCTTTTTTCCCCAGGATAAATATATTTGTCATGTTCATATGGTAAGAAAATCATGTTAAAAGGTATATTGTAAGAGTATTATCTTTATTTACTATGCACAAAGAGACACATAAAAAAGAAGCTAAGAGATCTATGATTGATAAACAGCTTGGACACCAAAGATATTACATAATATATATGTGCATAAAACAATTAATTAAAAGAAACAACTTAGTGTAATCATGTTTTAGATGGTTCCACTTGAGATCACTTTTCATTGTGAAAGACATGGAGAGGCTAATATAGTAATTAAAACATGATTCAGATGGGAAATAAATTTAAAATTATTCCTGTTGTAAGTATGTATGCATCTGTGTGCATGGGTGACTTCTTTTAATAAGAAAATGTATAGCTAACGAAACTCAACTAAAAAATAGATAATTAATGAAAGTAGATAGATAATAAAATGAAGTAATAAGATAGAACAACTATTAAGGATAGACTGATAATTAATGAACATATAGCAAATGGGAAGGAAACTTATTTGGGGATCAGTTAAGTGAAAAAAGCAAACGATTGAATAGAATTGACTGCGATCATTAAAGGCCAGCATCTGAGTTCTATGTAGTCATTGTATAATCATAAGCAAATTTTTCCACCTAAAACTGCAGAGTGGGCCAGCTGAATTGTGGTCAATACTTTACTGCAAATCAGTTCAGCTAGTCATATTGAGACCCCTAGACCAAATGATAAGTTCAGTACCAAAAAAGGAAAATGCCAGTGTTCACTATTTGACTCAAAATGTTACAAATAGCTACCAATGGGAAGAAAAACAAATATTGATCTAGACAAGGTTTGCGGTAATAAAGACATGATCAAGTAAAGCAGATGTGAAAACATGTTTTCAGTTTTCACTATATTCACCATAATATCAAGATATATAATTAAAAGTGTTCCAAGAAAAACGAGATAATAATAAAGCAAGAAGAAGAGAAAAAAGATACTATATACACCATACATCAACATCTAACTCGTTCTGTAATCTTAAAATAGATGCATCATAAAATATGCACATTTCCAGAAACACTTACAAGTTTCAACATATCTTGAAGATAATACCTAAATGGTGTTTGCATAGCCTGAAAAAAGAATAAAGAAAACAGATGATATCTCAAATCACAGTCAAAACCAGCAAATCAATTATTCTTACAATTGAAACCCACTAAATACATGTATAAGCCAATATACTAGCTAAAGCCAGTACGAACACTTGATCATATTATAGCAAATCAAGCCATACCAACACAAGTTGCCCGAGAATCAAAAAGTATCACAACATCGGATACCTAAATATACTTTGTATGTTTGATAACAATATAACACAAAAAATAAATAATCCTACCTTATTTCATGCCTATAAAAAGGCAGAATTCCATTAATCATTAAATTGTTTGTAAAATACAGATAAGAAGCAACTTATCAAATATAAAATCCCCAAATCTACTAAACAGAGGACTACTTATTTTTTTATTATTATTGCAAGCTCCACAACAAGATTAATCCACACATAGTTCCAATCTATATTTCCAATTCTTCAATGTGACTTTACAGTTAGCGTATGAAATTTCTTATCTAGAATCAAAAATAGGTTAAACAATAAATTATTTAATCAAAGATTGAATATTTTCTCAAAGCGAATACCTGAAAATCTTCAGGGAGGTACTCGTGCTTCATGGAGAGGTCCATGGCACGCTTAAGACGCTGGTTACGAGCGTCGACGATCTCTCTAGGCAGCCGATTCAATGCTTCCTTGACGTCCAGATCGTAGTACGGATCGTAGAGATCGTCGTATCGAAGCCCTGTTATAATCGATTCAATGAATACAGAAACGAACACACATAAATAAGAACGAATGAAAAAATTAGGGTTTCGAAATGCTAACCGTATCTCCGTAGGCGTTTTGAGATGGATTTCATGTGCTGAGCTGCAAACCAGTTCTTCTTTGGATCTAGAAACGACTGCAAAAACGACGACATTTTTGCCTCTCTCTCTCTCTCTCTCTCTCGCTTTGCGATGCTGCTCTCTAGCCTTCACTTCCTATTTCTCTCGAAGACTCTAACAACTTCTTAGCGATATTTTTGGATTGGTCAGGGATACGCCGCCGTTTGTCAAGTCGATTGAGCTACATATTGGGCCAAGATGGGCTGAAATTCAACTGTAATAATTTCCGCAGTGCCTCGGTTTATCTCACCCTTTATGGCTTATACAGGCAATTGTCTCGCACCATTTTCCTAAACAGGCCAAGTTTCTGTAAATGGGCTTTAGTTAAATTGACATAGGTCACAACACGTTGATGGTTGTGAATTCAAGGCTCATACCATTGGATAAAATGTTTTTTTATGAAATTCTTAAAAACAATCAAAATTAAGAGTATTTAAAAATAAACATAATTTAAGATAATTTAGATTTTATAACTAAAAAGTGTAAGGCCAATAATATATATATATATTACTTTTATTTTCTAATGCTTGACAATTCCATAATTTTAATTTTTTTTTTTTTTTTTACTTTGGACTATCAGTCTTTAACGTTTGACAGTTAAAAAACCTATTGATCAATTTCACGTGATCATGATAGTCAATTTGAAAAAAAAAAATATTATTTTGTGAGTTATAAATGTTGTAAGTGGTAATGAGCTTCTTGATGGTTTTGAATAGTGAACTCTTTTTATTCTACTTATCACTTGTTGCATATAAAGCCACATTATAACCTGAGAAGGCTTTGGATTCTTTGAGTCTAAACAAAGTTTTAAATCAAACACAAAAGAGTTATGTATATATAGATATAGATGAGATATTTTGACTTAAATTTATGATCATTCATCTCATTTAATAAATGGTTGAGATTTAAAAATAAAAATATTATATTTAATGATGTTAATTTTTCAATAATTTCAATAATTCACAATTAATTCCCCAACTATCAAATCCTAACTCTCTCTGTGCTCATATATTTGTCTTGCGCATGACCAATGACCATGATTGATTTTGATTTGGCTAAATGGGTTTGTTGGAAGGAAGAGTATGATTTGAATTTGTGATCATTTCCAGAAGAAGAAGATGAAAACCGTGGCAAAAATGTGGACGCAGTTGAGCAAAGGGCAAGGAGACAGAGAGGTCCGCAGACTAGATGTAATGGTGCTGAATCTTGAGTGGGAGAAACAAGACAAGCTCTTACGACTTTTCTCGTGAATTATGGTAGCTTTTGTTTTTTCATGTCTCCAATTAGAGGCGGCCCTACCGCCAGGTATAGCAGTCGGAAACACTGTAAGTCTACTTTAATTATTTGTCTCCTTGTAGACAAGATGGTTAGCACTTTGATTTATTTAATTAGTGCACACCTCTCTGGAGATATCGATCATTAAAATCAATGGCATTCTTCACCGAATCCTGATTCATTACACGATGGATGTCTCAACCACCAAATGAACTCCCAAGATTTCACTTTATCAACCTCACTGGCCCATCAAAGATTTTTCACGATTCATATCCTAATTTCTTTTTTAATTTCTCAACGTTGATCACCCCAGCAGATCAGAATGAAATTTTACGTACGTTCGTCAAACATGGCTTTGAATACTTTCCAAAATAAATAGAATATGCTGTAGGACCACGAAGAAGCCCGTCCTCGCCATCCATATTTGATGCTGCTTCCAGATAATCGAAAGAGAATTCAATGATGTAAAATAAATTAACCTGATGAGCAGATTTAGGCAATGCCATGTCAAGTAGAATATTATGGGATTGCTTTTTACCTAAAACGAATTAAACTTCTTCTAATAGTTGAATAATTGGTATAGCAACGATCAGAAATTCCATACAGAGAATCTGATCAATATCGACGATCTTCGATATGTTAATCAACACGTACTTCCTTTATCACTTTCTTAACTTATATGCCCTTGTCATTATCGAACAAGAGATCACCTTGCCAGGCATCGAAATCGAGATTTAAAGCAAATCATATCATTCGACAATCGATCGATCATTTAGATTACATGCATCGCCATTCGTCAATTAACTCCTTGAAACAAGGCTAATTAATTTAATCTTCATCAGCCAGACTCAGTGTTGGGACACGTCGGACGCTCGAAATGCTGAGATTACAGTGTTTAATGTACCCTTGATTAATCAATTTTAAATTGTTTAGATAGAGCTGAGATTAAAGGCTACTTTAAGTCAATTTTATTTGATTCTGATCTCGTGGGAAATATTTAAATGAATAGGTAATACTACATTATCGAATTCTAGTTGGGGTAAATACATAGACACCCCCGAGATTTGGTCTAAATACAATCTCACCCCTGTTATTAATAAAGTAATATAGACACCCCCAGAATTGGAAAACATAGGCGTCTTAATAAGGACCTTAATGTTACTTAAAATATCAAAATGGGGGTCTTTATGTTACTTTATAAATAACAGGGATGAGTTTTACTTAGACCAAACCTTGGGGGTGTCTAGTATTTACCCCAATTCTAATTTCAGTAACATCTATATAGGTTTACTAAATCATCAAATGATCTGATAAACCTGTCCTACGTAAGTATTATTAAAGTTAAATTATCTCATCCGAATTTGAATTTAATTTGAAATTTGAGACATAGGTGAATTGAAACTTAAACTAGATAATGTTCATGTGAAGTGATTAATTTACATTAAATACCAATCTACCATTAGATGCTTCCAGGTTAAGTTCAATAGCTTGCTAAAAGAGCTGGGGTATAACAGTAAATAACTGTCATAGAGGAAGTTTTTGAGGGAGAAGCACGATAACCGTAACAAAAGCCATGATGCGAGTTAAGGTTACGTAACATAACAAATGTTTTGATATATATAACCTCAGTGATCTAATCCTACAATAACTCAAAAGACTCAGAGTTGTTAACGTTGGATTGCAAAGCAACTCAGTCGTGTGTTTCACAAGCGCTCTACTTGCCGCCGCGTCGCTGTAATGTGGCTGAGGAAGAGGAGAAGCGCGTTGTTTTGTGGGGAAGGAGGAAGAGGTGGTGATGTCGACGACGGTGGTGGTGGTGATAGAGGTGGAGGAGAAGAGAGAGATGTAGAGGCCAGCCCAATGAGCGTAACAGATAGTGTTCTTCCTTCTCTGGGTGTAACAGCTCGTAGTAGTCGAAGAATCAAGCTACGTCGTTTCATCATCTCCCCCTTCGATCCACGTTACAGGTAACGTTATTCTCTCCCTGTTAAATATCATTTTGTTATTTACGTCACACAATCGCTGAACCCTTTTTACATTTGAGTGGGTTAGTTTTCTTTCCTTGTTTAGAAATTCTTTGTGAGCGACGAATAGAGACAAAATCTGATATGTGATGTATTTTTTTTCCTGTTTAATTTGCTTGTAAACTTTCTTTGACCAAATTGTATTTAAAATTAATGTAATGTGTCGTCTAAGCTCATTTTGCAGATGCTGGGAGGCGTTTCTGGTCTTACTAGTTTTCTACACAGCTTGGGTGTGCCCATTTGAGTTTGGATTTCTTTCAAAACCCTCACCGGGTCTGGCTATAACTGACAATATTGTCAATGGGATTTTCGCCATTGATATCATTTTGACCTTCTTTGTTGCTTACCTCGATAGAGTTTCTTATCTCCTCATTGATAACCCCAAGCAGATTGCTTGGAGATACGCAAGAACTTGGTTGGCCTTCGATGTCATCTCTTCAATCCCCTATGAAGCTACCACCAAAATATTGCCTCCTCCAATTCAGTCATATGGGTACTTCAATATACTCCGTCTCTGGCGGCTCCGAAGAGTTAGTAAACTTTTTGCCAGGTACTATCTTGAGGCTTCTGCATCTACTTCCCTCTCTTTGTACTGTCTTTGATCAGGCCAATCTTTTATTTTTCTCTTCAGATTAGAGAAGGACAGGAAATATAGTTATATTCGGGTTCGATACTCCAAGCTTGCATGTGTGAGTATATATATTTAAATGTTACAAATTGAGTTATTTTATTCATGTACGTAGAGAGGTAGATATTGTTTACTAATGAGATCGATATTCATGTCTTATTAGGCTTGTTATTTGTAGGTGACTCTCTTTATAGTTCATTGTGCTGCGTGCTTCTTCTATTTTCTTGCTGAACATTATCCTGAACCGGACCACACATGGATTGGGCAAGTGTTGGTGAACTTCAAACAACAGAGTTTGTGTGTCAAGTATGTGACGTCGATTTACTGGTCCATCACCACCTTATCGACCACCGGCTATGGAGATATCCATCCTGCAAATACAAGGGAGAGGCTATTCGACATCTTCTACATGTTCATTAATCTTGGACTTTTATCATATTTACTCGGAAATATGAACAACTTGGTTATTCATGGGACGATCCACACAAGGAAATTTGTGAGTAAATACTAATCTTGTCTGGTTAATTTTTTCGAATAAGGCATTCTTCCTTAGACATTTCAATAAACGGGCTGTTATAGGCTGCAAAATCAATTAACTACTTTCTCTAGTAAATGTAATTTTTTGTGACGTAGCCTGTACATCTCCAGCTGGGAGGCCGGTCTTCCTTTCTGGAAAATGTTAGTACCAAGAATGATATGGCACTTTGTTTGATATAATTAAATGGTGCTTTAGAATAATCATAACACTGTTTGCATTCTTATCAATTTAAGCAACTATATTCTTTTTATCAATTGTGGAATACTTGAGCGTTACATCTTTATCTTAATGGTTCCGCGCTTTAATTTGCTTTAATTTGGGGTTACTTTTAGAGGGATACTATCGAAGCGGCCTCGAGTTTTGCAAAAAGGAATCAACTACCTGGTCGCCTTCACGATCAGATGCTTGCTCACTTGTGCTTGAGGTATAGGACAGATTCAGAAGGGCTGCACCAGCAAGAGATCGTTGACTCCCTTCCTAAGGCCATTCAATCAAGCATTTCGCACTTTCTTTTCTATTCTCTGGTTGATCAGGTGTACTTGTTCCGTGGAGTATCAAACGACTTACTTTTCCAACTGGTAAGGTTGAGTAGCTAACAGCACTATCTTATCTTTTATTTGTGGGTGTTTGGATGGACTTCGTGAGGCCTGATCTCCTGTTTTAGATGCCAAAAGGAGTCTATAGAGCTATTTTATTCCTGTTGGAAAAGAGCAAAAAGTAATCTCATCTCTAGAATATGTTATTCGTAAAAACTTGAGTTTAAATCTTCCTATGCAATTGAAACTCTGCTTCTTGTCAGTTAATTAGCTTTTAGTTGGTAAAATTAAAAATTTGACATCTGACAAAAAATAACTATCTTAGAGAGAGATTAAATGGACTCTGTATGGTACCTTCATGTCTGAATTTTTGGATTTTGTAGGTGACTGAGATGAAGGCTGAGTATTTTCCTCCCAAAGAAGATGTAATTTTGCAGAATGAAGCCCCTACTGACTTTTACATATTGGTCACTGGTGCTGCGGTAAGATTTAACTCTACCCTCTTGTCTCCTTCCACATTCAAAGTAAATGGACTTGGAGTAAAAGTCTTTTTCTTGTGTTAAAACCATTATAGGGAAACTAACAACAATGAATAAGGTGCATGTCACCCTTTCAATTGCGCATAAGAAAAACCTTGTATCATTCTACTGGTCTCCACTTCTGTTGATTTTTTGTCATTTGCATCAAATTATGGTTACTTATGTGCTAGCTATCTACAGGACCTTATTGTACGAAAGGGTGGAATAGAACAAGTAAGTTAATGATGTAAATTTCAGAATATTTTCTCACCGGTTATTGTAGTTGGATTTGTCTTGGAAAAGAAAATATGAGAGTTGGTTTGCCATGATATGTAAATTTTGCTTTTTCGTTGAATGCAGGTCATTCGTGAGGCTAAACAAGGAGAGGTTGTTGGTGAGGTTGGTTTGTTGTGCTACAAGCCACAATTGTTCACAGTCCGTACCAAACGATTGAGTCAGCTGCTTCGTTTGAACCGCACTGCTTTCCTAAATCTCCTCCAGGCAAATGTTGGAGATGGGACAATTATCATGAATAATCTTCTTCAGGTTTGTTATACGTTTTATCGTTGTTATTTTCACTTCTAATGGTTAATCTTCCTTCTCTTTCTTGGGGTGACCTGACTATACCAGGACCTACAAAACAATTGTTTGCAAAGGTTTTTCAATTACATCATGATGACTGCTATCATGTTTTCTTTGATCTATGTCAACCATGCTGCAATGAATCATCCTTTCTTTGGCTATAATAAAACAATTTACTTATGTCTATAAAATTTTCTATGTATTTTAAGCTTAAGTTAGTTTCTATCGGATCAAGAATTTTTTCTTTACCTACTACTCTTATAAAAAATTGCAGAAAGGAAGTATATTTTGAATTTATGAATTTTACGTTTTTGTTTTCAAAATAATTTGATAATATGTGATTGCTTTTAAATTTAAAAAATGATACGTGGTTGATATTGATTTAAAATGTATTGGAGAATGTGCAGAATAAGAAAAGAGAGAATTGTTTGCTAGAGAATAAGGTCGGAACTTTCTTTTCTAGATGTATATTGCACAATTGTTTGCTAGAGTATAAGGTGAAAATCGGTCAAAAGTGTTGGTTGAAGTCCTTTGATGTCAGAATTATAATTACAATGTCTATGTAATAATGGTATGATTCTCCTCTTTGATTTTTCTCAAAACAAAAAAAGACCTACAATGTTGACTATGATCTATACCATAAAAAGATGTGGTTGAAACACAACATTGATAAATGATTTTGGTGGAAGATAAATTGTCTGATTTATCTTCCAAATCCTCTGCTGGATGCAGCATCTGAAAGATTTGAGGGATCCAATGATGGAAGAAATTTTGACAGATACTGAGCAAAAGTTGGCTCAGGGCAGAACAGACATGCCTCTTAGTCTATGCTTTGCTGTGGACAGAGGAGATGACTTGTTGTTGCAGCAGTTGCTGAGGCGGCGTTCAGATCCAAATGAATTGGACAACAGTGGAAGAACAGCACTGGTATGCAAATCATATTTCTTCCCTGTATCTGTTTGAGGTTAATTTTTGTCTTTGTATCATCTCTTTGATTGCAGGATGTAGAGCTTACCTTGATTATTTATGCATCAGCATTTTGCAGCATCTAAAGGAAGTAAGAATTGTGTGGCTCTTCTTATAGAGTATGGAGCAGATCCTAATATAAGAGGTATCTTCTAGCACATTCATGTGCTCTTCATCCTCCTTTCTGCAGACCAGTTTGGTCAAAAGCTATACTGTATGCTTTAGTACTATATCAGTTTGGAAGCTTAAGATATACAATTTTCAAATTGAAGATCTATACAGTCTGGTCGATGCTACATTAAGATCTCTTCCAGTTCACTCAAAATTAAATGGATGGATCATATTTTGATAATGCATAATCTTGTTCAAATCTTTTCTTTCAAGTCCATTGGATCAGATGGCAAAAGCAACTATCGTTATTACTTGTCCAATTTCCCAATCATCTTATTTCATCAGTGAGGACAGGTTTTCTTAGAAAAAATTTGCTATTATTAACATGATCATTTCTACTAGGTTGCCAAAAATGCTGTTATTATTTTACTTGGCAATATGAATCTGAGTGGCTTTTCTGCAATAAAATCTTGGTCTAATGATTTGTGCTTTTTCTTTATAGACTCAGAAGGAAGTGTTCCCCTATGGGAAGCTATATTGGGAAAACATGAATCTGTGGTTAAAATCCTCGTAGAAAATGGTGCAACGATATCATCCGGAGATGTTAGTCGTTTTGCATCTACTGCCATCGAGCAGAACAACTTAAATTTACTTAAAGACATTGTCACTTATGGTGGAGATGTAACACAGCCCAATATCAATGGAACCACTGCACTCCATACAGCAATGAGTGCAGGAAATGTTGAAATGGTTAAGTTCCTTATTGATCAAGGAGCTGACATTGATAAGCCAGATAATCATGGGTTGACCCCAAGGGCTTTGGCAGATCACCAGGGCTTTGAAGAAATACAAGTCTTGTTTCAAAGTATGCAATATAACAAGAGATCACCAGTATTCACTAGTCCAATGCAGCAGAGGGTGCCATATCTTGGCAAGCATGTTGTTAAGTATAATAGTGAGCCCTCAATGCCTCCATATTCCCCTGATTTTCTATCACCTATCGCTAAAGTCACCTCATCCGATAGTCGTTGGAGGAGAAGACCAGACAATTTTCAGAATTCACTGTTTGGGCTAATGTCAGCTGCCAGTACTGCTGGTGAGCATCCTTTGTTTTCTTCTGATATTTCTTCCTTAAATTTAGTTCAATGCAGCAGAAAAGTTATCAATTTGGCATTTAGTTGTATTAAAACAAGTCTAAAACTTTAATGTTGCAGTTGAGAGGGAGCCTATTGCATCTGGAGGCAGATCGAGCAGTTATCCAACTAGAGTGTCTATTAGCTGCCCAGAAAAAGGTCAAGTTGCTGGAAAGCTTGTACTTCTGCCTAAGTCACTTCAAGAATTGCTCAATATTGGCGCCCAAAAATTTGGCTTCTCTCCCATTAAAATTCTGACCAAAGAAGGAGCTGAAATTGATGATATAAATCTTATTAGAGATGGTGATCATCTTATTCTTGTCAGTGAAAATTTAGGAAACAAAATAGCTGAAAATTCAAGCAGTTTGGATTGTGCATCTAAGATTCATGGAGGCTCCTAAAATTTACAAGCCCTCTCCAATACCAGTTTCAGAATCCGAACTTGACAGAAGTGCAAATATGCTAGTCTCTTTCATTTATTATTATTTTTTTCCTTTTTGATTTCATCAAATAAGTTTGGGATTATTTACGAAAATTGTGGATAGAAAAGGGTCTTGTAAATGGTGAAATAGAGAAGATAGACAAATGATATCAATTCAAAAAGTTATTTAACATTCTTTCTAATTCTTTTTCTAATTATTATTGCAACGTAATCTTAAAGTTATTTAATATTTTTTTTATCAATCAACCCTTTCTAACTCAACTAAAATAAACCCATCCCTGTTCATTTCATTCTCTTTTATTCTTTCTTAACTTCTCACAGGGTTATTAACCAAATTTTTGTCCTAGTTTTTGTATTTTTGTGATATGTGAAGTGCTGAATTTTGTTTAGTCCAAAAACTTATTTGATTTGCAGGACAAAACAGCCAACCACTACAAAGTGCATTTTCAGTAAAAGACACAGAAAGAACACAGCAAATAAAGCTAACATGTAATCTAATTTTTCTGACTTAAAATGCCTCTACAAACTACTTTACGAAGAGTAAAACCAATCAGCTGGTTTAATTTTTTCTTGGAAAGACACTGCAGTGTCACTTTGCCCCAACCTTAAACTCACTCCATTTATTGTCTCCTCAACTGGTAGCAAAAATCTGAGCAAACGATCTATTGGAGTTTCTATTATAAAATTTTCAACAAATATACTCAAAATGCTTTCTCTATTGCTTTCTCTGAAATCTGAATCAAAACAAAATCTTGATGTTTGTTGATTTTCTTCAATTGACATTTTCTTCTCAAATCTTATGAATTGATTTACTATACTAGAGACATTCTTCCACACCGTACTAAGGTTATATTTTTTCTTTGTTCAGACACCCGAAAAAAAATCTCCATCCGCATCATAATGAGCTTATTGTGCCCTGATCAGCATTGACAATCCCTTGTTGGATGTACCTGCAAACCAAGCATATTCTAGCATGATCATGCATGGACTAGAAACTGTTAATGAAGTTTATATATGTTACACAACAAAAAGGAGATTAGTTGCTCTTACCTGATATAATCTGTCTTCTTTAGAACTTACACTTCTAAGCTTCAATTCGCCTCTGTTTGTTGTCATTTCATCTAATATCTCAGCATCATGAAACTCCTCTTCACTCTCCATATATTTCATCAAGGAAATATATATCAAACTTAGATACCATCAACATGTCACTCATCATATATGTCAGACAAGTGTCCCAGACGCCATTAACCTCAGTACAACAAACTCTCACCAATTTCTAGGAGTTCAAAGAAAAACGGAAGCAATATTAACAAAATTACTGTGAAAGAGGAATAAACACGGCCTACTCTGACCTTTTCAATTTTTTTTCCCCTTTTTATTTAAGTACTAGATTACTAGTTGCAACTAACCGTAAGTAAGATCACCGTTGGCAAAATAAACTTGATGAAGACAAAGCAAGCTTTCATTTTGCGAAAGAAAGTAAATTATTTTATTGGTTGTAACATTCTAATAAAGAAGACAACAATGAAATAAATTCTTTATTTCTTGCGAAAGGAAACTCATAACCAGCATTATTATTATGTTCTAAATCCGGAAAAATTACAAAAATAACTTTAGTTTTCCTGTTAAGTTATTCTTTTACATTTCTGATCGTACTTACGTTGAAAACGAAGAAAAATGAAGAACTCCACCGAATATTTTCTCGTATCCTATTCCCATTTTCAGACGCATTTCCGACCAAAAAAAAACCTTTCAAACATGCATGCATGTAAAGAAATTGATTTGAGAATGAAGCAAAGCTAAGGGTCACTGAAACGCAAAACGAATGAAAAGATCAACAAATACAAACATTTTAACGAAGAAAATGAACCCATCTCAACGTTTTTACGTAGGAAAAAGAAGAAAGAAAAGAAAAGAGTCTACCGATTAGGGAGAAGTAAAAAGGTGGCCGGAAGATTAAGAATCCGGCGGAGAAAAAAGAGTCTATGCCCAAGCAAAGAATTTCCTTTTTCTCTCTCTCCCTCTGAGCAGGAAGGAGAGGAGATAAAAATGAAGGACGAGGGGCTGAAAGAGCGGAAGGGGTTCTTCAAAAACTTGGCGGGGTTTGTGGGTGCCAGTTGGCTTGTCTAAATGTGGGGGGCCCAAACCACAGGAGCTTTCACCACGTGGCTGGATGACATTGGTTTTGGCTTCAGTACTCGGCAGGATCAACTCAATGTTTGCAGTGTTGCTCTTGCTGTAAATAAATAATCAAGTTTACTGTAATTTTACATTTAACCCTGCAAATCTCATGTTATTTGAAAGCACTCCCTTTGGCTTCCACCATTTTAGTACGTTAAACTAGAGAATCATGAGCTGGAACGGCTTGTCCCTTGTTTATACATCCATTATATGTTAAAGCATCTCATACGATAAGAAATCATATGACACCCACCAATTTAATCATCCATATAATAATCTTATATTTATAAATTCATTTAACAAATTGATTTTTGTATTTTTTTTTTTGGTAATTTCTAGTAATATTTTTTATAGTTAATGCTACGCCTCATCAACTTTATACTTGAAATGAACATGACAGTCTGATGTCAGTAAAAACAAGATGTAAGGTGTTTAAGAGGAATCCAAGGAGAGCCTACGAGGATAGCCACTTTATTAATGGGGAATTTACTCTGATCCCCCAGTTACATTTAACGAAAACAGTTAGCCCCAGTCTTTTTCTAAACTAACATTTACCCCCCAAAAGTTAACAGACGTTAAAAATATATTAACTGTAATCGATAAAATACCACTTTTACCCTTTTTTTCTAATTAATTTTTTTTTGTCCTCCTTCTTCTTCGGCCAGTTCGACCCTCTCCTCCCTTTTGCTTTACTTTTCTTCTTCTGTCTCCTCTTCTCATCTTTAACTTCGGTGAACCTTTTTCTCCACACTCACTACCTCCATCACATCTCACTCTCTGCCACCTCTCTCCCCTGCCATTACCACTTCTTCTTCTGGTATTCCACAAAAAGGAAAAAAAATTCTGGGTAGCAATTCACCAAACTCTCAGTCTCCATTGAGCTTTTGAGTATAAATGAAACTTTCTTATTT